>PVJI01027172.1:0-18055 GCA_004026765.1 Micronycteris hirsuta
GGGGGGAGGGGACAATGGGGAGAAGGGTTTTCAGGAATCACTGTAGAGGACACATGGACAGAACTAAGGGGTAGGAAGGAGGCTGGGCGGGGGAGGTGAGGCTGGAGGTGAAGGGAGGAGGGGAGGGGAGAGGATGCAAATAACTGTAATTGAACAACAATAAAGTAATTATTAAAAAAAGTTATACCTATAAAAATATTACAGTTTATATACCAGCAGGATACAAAACCAATAATAATCAAATTAATCATAGTTAATTTAGGATGATGAATGATTATGTTTTATTGAAAATAAATTACCACTTGATATGTGAAAAAATATAAAAAAGTACAAAAAAAACAAAAACAAAAAAAAACAAAAAACAAAAAAACATAAAAAAGTAAAACAACACATTACTTTTTTAAACAACACATCATTTTAATCACTTTTACAGTTAGAAATTTAAATTTGTGTATTTAGCTGTTTTTAACCTTATAAAAATATATGTTTTTATATAATCTTTGGAGGACTTGTTTGTAGAGCTATGTTTTCATTCCTCTTGGATAGATGTTTATGGGTAGATTTGCTGGGTCACACCATTCCCAATTCCACCACCCCTCATTGTGCCCCAGACACACAATGCCCATGACCAGTTGCTACAAGATGCTTTTCATATCAACCTCTGAAGAAGTGGGATTGGGAGGTGTGTACCCATGCAAAAGGCTCAGGATCTCACCCCTCAGTAAGTACTCAGACTTTCCTACTTTACCCCATACATCATCACCTACAAGAAGGGAAAGGCCTGGGGCACTCAGAAGCACAACTGCCAACCCCCTCTCTCCTGTCTTGGGTTAACTGGCACTGGGGCAGGCACCTGGGCTATACCCTCTATCCATGACATTGGACCTCCACTTCTTCCACAAGTGTACACCTCAGCTTGGCTAACCTTTTGGCTGGAAGTGGGGCCCAAAGCATCTTGAATTCCCCTTGGCATCTCTGGGATTGGAATGAGTATCTGGCTCCCATTTCTTTTCACTTTTTGCTGCTCTTGGCAGATTCTGGATCAGGGGAATCCCACCTCTGGTCCCTGGGTTCCACTCTCCTATACAAGGCTCCAAGACCCATTCTTGCACCCACCCACAAGCAGGAGGGCCAAGGTTCCATTCTAGATGTTAAAGTTTAGGGGTCAGCCTCCTGGGCAATTAGATAAATAAACACCCTCAGCATTTATCATTATATCTATACGCGTTCTTGGTATAGAAACATGTAATCATTACACCTATATATGTTTAACTATATGAGATTGCCAGAGGGGTGGCAACATTTAGAATTAGCTTGAATTTTTACAAATAAACCAACAAAGACTTTGGTTAGGATTACATTATCAAAAGATCTGACATCTTTATGCTATTGACTTATCTAATTATGAATATGGTATATCCATTTATTAAGACCTTTACTACATCCAATAATGTTTTATGTTTTTCAGGGTAAGGTCTTGCACATGATTTTAAATTTTACTTTAAATATTTTATGCTTTAAGTGTTATTGTAAATAGTAATTTTTGAAACTTATTTTGTAATTATTTGTTGCTAATACAGGAAAATATACTGATGTTTGTATATTGATCTTATATGCTGAAGACAAGACACATTCACTTATCAGTTTTAGTGATTTGGGAAAGGTATAGTCCCTGGGATTTTCTGCTGACACAATCATATCATTTGTAAATAAAGTTTTACCTTTTTTATTCCAAACTTTATTATGCCTTTAGGTTGCCTTTGTGCACTAGCTAGACCCTCCAGTATAATGTAGAATAGAAATGCAGACTTTTTTTAAAGCCTGTTTCCAATCTTAGAGGGAAAACATATATTTCACCACTAGGGATAATATTACACTCAGATTTGGACATCATAGCTGTGCTGGCCATATGAAATGAAATGGGAGTCTTTTCCTCTTTGTTTTCTGAAAATTTAAGGTTAATATAGTTTCTTAAATGTTTAATAGCATTTCCAGTAAAGTCATCTATGTCTAGATGTTTCTTTGTAAATAAATTTTAAAGTGCACATACATTCATCTTTTTAAATCAGTGGAGTCTACTACTATTTTCTATTTCTTCTTGTCCTAAATCATGTATTTCAACGAGTATACACTTCATATCTGATATTTCAGTTTTATGGTTTCTAACATTTTATAATGGTAATATTGTCTCTTCCTCTTTTAGCATATTTTAATGATCATGTTATTACAGTTATCTCATTTTTTCCTCCCCTTTATCCCTCTCCACCCTGTAATCCCTCCCTCAAGCATTTCCCCCACCCCTTAGTTCATGTCCATGGGTCATACACATAAGTTCTTTGATTTTCCAATTCCTATACTATTCTTAACCACCCACTGTCTGTTTTGTACCTAACAATTTTGCTTTTGATTCCCTGTACCTTTCCCTCCATTCTTCCCCTGTCTCCTCCATGCTGGCAACCCTCCATGTGATACATTTCTATGATTTGACTCTTGTTCTAGTCATTTGCTTATTTTTTATTGTTTTTAATTTGGTTCAGTTGTTGATAGTTGTGAGTTTGTTGTCATTTTACTGTTCATAGTTTTGATCTTGTTCTATTTCTTAGATGTCCCTTTAACATTTCATATAATAAGGGCTTATTATATGAGATGTTTCTAAGTTTCCCTTTTAAGCTTCCAACACATTTAATTGCACTTTGTTTCAATAAAGTTGTTGCATTCCAAAAAATAAAAAAGATTAAAAAAAGATTGAAGATTATAAATAAAGCAATGGTGATTCTTGTTCTACAGATTGACTTTCACGTGTTCACACATAAACTCATTACTCTATAATTATGTGTAAATTCTATGTTTTAATATTACTATTAAGTATTAGTATTCCTTACAAAAATTTCAGAACATGGCAAAGATAATGACTCTAATTGGGTCAATATGTGACAAATGTTTACCTGTCAGACTTCAATAATAACATTGTTTCTCTTCTTGTTTCCTTCATGTTTTGCCTTTGCTTTTCTGTTAATAATAGCTCTTTTCAAACCTCTTTCTGGAATATCACCAAGGCTTAGTCTGTGGATCTTTGCTAATCTTCTCTAAATTCTCTCTTAATTAGGGTGTTTGATTTTTAATCTCTATGTAGATGACTTCAACATTTTATCCCAATATCTGTCTGCTGACATTCCATCCTATATCTAGTAAATGTTTTCTACACCTTGATATATTGATATTCTACCACTATCTCACATTCAAAATGTCAGAAATAAATTTATTAGTATCTACTCAAAATCTGTTGTCTCCTCATGTCTCTGCTTCCCCCAATCACTTATACCTGAAATATCACAGTATTTTTAGTATTTTATTTCATAAGTAATTCTTTTCTTAATTTTATTTATGAAGTGTTTTTGAAATCTGCCAAAATGAGACTACCTCTCCAATCTGTGCCAGATTATGAGTATATTTCCTTAATGAGATGAAAAATTCACCCCATTAGCAGTGTTCCCAAGATTTTCACGTTCCCTTTATCCCAATCAAGACTGCATCCATGGAGGGTTAGGTTTTACCTTGTCTCTTAGGAGAACAGTTCAGTGTTTAAAGGGCCCTAGGCCACAGAACTAGAACAGCTTCTTCTGTGAATGGAGTACACCAAAGGAATGTGATATATGATGTATAGATTACATGCAGCAGAGAGGAAGCTTACTCTCTTGTTATGATTCTGACTGGAGTAGATAATTTGGAATTATAGTGAAATGTATTTCAACTTTTGTTTTGCATTGTAGTGATAAAAAAGAAATATGTTCTCCCTAATTTATTTTGGGGGATTTATATATCCAAAGGTAGAGGTAAGATGCCTAAACAAAAGAATTAGTGGCTGTTTCTCATTAATCTTACAGATGTCCAGAAAAAAGCCTCACAGATGTTTGGATACTTTATTAACAACAACCATTATCATCTATGAATACCTTCTATTCCCATGACTTAAAAAACATGGACAGAACCAAAGGGGAGGATAAAGGCAGGGGAGGGAGGTGGGGTTGGAGGGGTTTGGGGGAGGAGAAGGGAGAGGATTCAGACAAATGTAATTGAAAATCAATAAAGTAATTAAAAAAAAAAAAAAACAGGCTTCCGGCCATGATGGAGGCACAGGTAGACACACTGTGCCTCCTCGCACAACCAAAAGAGGAAAAACAACAATTTAAAAAACAAAAACAGCCATATCTAACAGAAAACTGAACTGAGTAGAAGTCTGACAACCAAGGAGTTAAAGAAAACACGTTCATCCAGACTGGTAAGCAGGGCGGAGCCAGGTGGAGAGCACTTGGCAAGACGCGGTTTGTGGAGCAGTACCAGCAATGCTCCAGCTGCCAGGAGAGCCCCGTGGCAGGCGCACTCAGCAAAACCGGGGCTGAGACTGATGGACTGGGTGGTCCCTCACTCTCGCACAGATAAACTGGGAGGAAAAGCTGGGGAGTGGAACAGACCTCGAGGCCAACCAATGCAGGGAAATAAAGCCTCAAACCACTGACTGAAAACACCTGTGGGGGTTGAGGCAGCAGTGGGAGGAACTCCCGGCCTCACAGGAGAATTCACTGGGGAGACCCGCAGGGACTTGGAACTGTGCAGGCCCGTCCACTCACCCTGGAGCCAGCAAAGAGGGGCCCAACTTGCTTGTGGGTAGCTGGGGAAGTGTGGAGAACAGAGCAAGTGCCATTGTTCTCTCAGGCCCTGCCCCGACAGACAGCATCACAACACAACGACGTGGGTTACCCAGCCCTGGTGAACACCTAAGGCTCTGCCCCTTAAAGTAACAGGCGCACTGAGTAAAAAAAAAATGCCCCAAATGAAAGAACACATCAAAGCTCCAGAAAAAACACAACTAAATGACGAAGAGATAGCCAACCTATCAGATGCACAGTTCAAAGCACTGGTAACCAGGATGCTCACAGGATTCAAAGAAAGATTGTCGCAATTACTTGAACAAATGAAGGATAATATAAAGGAAATGAGGGGAATCTTCAGGAAACCAATAGGGGTGAGAAGGAAACTGGGACTCAAATCAACAGAGTGGACCAGCAGAAAGAAAAAAAACATGCAACCAGAAAAGAATGAAGAAACAAGAATTCAAAAAGCTGAGGAGAGGCTTAGGAACCTCTAGGACAGTTTAAACGTCCCAACATCTGAGTCATACGGGTTCCAGAAGGAGAAGAGGAAGACCAAGTGATTGAAAACTTATTTGAACAAATAATGAAGAAGAACTTCCCCAAGCTGGTGAAGGAAATAGATTTTCAGGAAGTCCAGGAAGCTCAGAGAGTCCCAAAGAAGTTGAACCCAAAGAGGAACACACCAAGACACATCATAGTGACATTACCCAAGATTAAAAATAAGGAGAGAAACTTAGAAGCAGCAAGAGAAAAGGAGACAGTTACCTTCAAAAGGAATTCCCAGAAGACTGTCAGCTTATTTCTGTAAAGAGGCCTTGCAGGCAAGATGGGGTTGGAGAGAAGTATTCCAAGTCATGAAAGGCAAGGGCCTACATCCAAGAATACTCTATCCAGCAAAGCTATCATTTAGAATGGGAGGGCAGATAAAGTGCTTCTCAGATAAGGTCAAGTTCAAGGAGTTCATCATCACCCAGCCTTTATTATATGAAATGTTAAAGGGATTTATATAATGCATGGAGGTATATCAACAGAGGAGTGGTAGGGGGAGAGAGGGAGAAAAGGTGCAGAGAATAACTAGCATAAATGGTAGGTAGAAAACAGACAGGGGGAGGTTAAGAATAGTATAGGAAATGTAGAAGACAAAGAACTTATGTGTATGACCTATGGACAAAAACTAAAGGGCAGGGAATGGGGGGGTGGGGGTGGAGGAGATGAAAGGGGGGGAATGGGACAACTGTAATAGCATAAACAATAAAATATATTTAAAAAAGAGGGGGCTGTAAAGAAGTATACCAAGTCATGAAAGACAAGGACCTACATCCAAGAATACTCTATCCAGCAAAACTTTCATTTAGAACGGGAGGGCAGATAAAGTGCTTCTCAGATAAGGTCAAGTTCAAGGAGTTCATCATCACCCAGCCTTTATTATATGAAATGTTAAAGGGATTTATATAAGGTATGGAGGGATATCAACAGGAGACTGGGAGGGGAGAAAGGAAGAAAAAGTACAGAGAATAAGTAGCATGAGCGGTAGGTAGAAAATAGACAGGGGGAGATTAAGAATAGTATAGGAAATGTAGAAGCCAAAGAATTTATGTGTATGACCCATGGACAAAAACTAAAGGGAGGAGAGTGGAGGGGAATAAAGGGGGGTGATAGGACAACTGTAGTGGCATAATCAATAAAATATATTTAAAAAAAGAAAACACACAAAAATCATTTTTTAAGTGGTCAGTGTCTGAAGATTCAGGCCTCCTTAGGGTATTTTCTTTCTTTTTTTTTTTTTTTTGGATAATTTCAAATTTTATTTTTCTTTTCAGAAATAACTTCACTGGCATTTCTAGTTATCGAAATAATGAGTGATTATTGTTTTTTAATTGTTTTATTGTTGTTCAAGTACAGTTGTCTGCATTTCTGCCTCCTCCACTCCCCCCTCACCCCAGCCATCCCCACCTCCCTCCCCTGGTTCCATGACCCCTTGGTTTTGTCCCTCAGTCCTTTAGTGTTGTTCCTGAAAACCCATCCTCTCTTTCCCCCCTTTATCTCCTCTTACCTCCCTTCTGGTTACTGTCAGATTGTTCTTAATTCAATGTCTCTGATTATATTTTACTTGCTTTTTTGTTTTGTTGATTAGGTTCCACTGAAAGGTGAGATCATATGGTATTTGTCCCTTACCGCCTGGCTTATTTCACTTAGCATAATGCTCTCTAGTTCCATCCAAGCTGTTGCAAAGGGTAAGAGCTCCTTCTTTCTTTCTGCTGCATAATATTCCATTGTGTAAATGTACCATAGTTTTTTGATTATTCATTTACTGATGGGCACTTAATGTTCTTAATTTATAATCCCAGCAGTGGAATTTCTGGGTGAAAAGGCAGTTCCATTTGTAGTTTTCTGAGGAAATTCCATAGTGTTTTCCATAGTGGTTACATGAGTCTAGGGTTCCCTTTTCTCCAAAACCTCTCCAACACTTGTTTGTTGATTTGTTTCTGATGGCCATTCTGACTGGTGTGAAGTGGTATCTCATTGTGGTTTTAATTTGCACCTGTCTGATGGCTAGTGATGCTGAGCATCTTTTCATATGTCTCTGTGCCCTTTGTATGTCCTCTTTGGAGAAGTGTCTGTTCAGGTCTTTTGACCATTTTTTAATTTGGTTGTTTGTCTTACTTGAGTGGAGTCATGTGAGTTCTTTATACATTTTGGAGATAAAACCCTTGCCCGATGTATCATTTACAAATATATTTTCCCATATGGTTGGTTCCCTTTTCATTTTAAAGCTGTTTTATTTGGCTGTGCAGACGCTTTTTATTTTGATGAGATCCCATTTGTTTATTCTTTCCATTATGTCCCCTGCTCTAGGAGACATATTGCTGAAAATATAGTTGCGTGGGATATCTGATATTTTCCTGCGCATATTTTCCTCTAGGACATAACTGGTGTTATGACTTTTAAGTCTCGTATCCACCTTGAATTTATTTTTGTGTATGGTGTAAGTTGGTGATTGAGTTTCATTTTTTTCCATGTAGCAGTCCAGCTCTCCCAACACCATTTGTTGAAGAGGCTCTTTTTACTCCATCTTATGCTGTTGCCCTCTTTGTCAAATACTAATTGACCATAGAGTCTTGGTGTTATTTCTGGGCTCTCTATTGTGTTTCATTGTCCTATGTGTCTGTTCTTATGCCAGTATCAGGCTGTTTTCATTACAGTGGCTATTTAAAACAGTTTGATATCAGGTATTGTGATCCCTTGTACTTTGCACTTCTTTCTCAAAATTACTGCAATTATTTGAGGTCGTTTATGGTTCCATATAAATTTTTGAAGTGTTTGTTCTATATCTGTGAAATATGCCATTGGTATTTTAATAGGGATTACCTTGAATCTATAAATTCCTTTGGGTAGCATGTACATTTTGATGATGTTAATTCTTCCAATCCATGAACATGATACATGCTTTCATTTGTTTGTGTCTTCCTTAATTTCTTTCTTCAGTGTTGTGTAGTTTCCTGAGTACAGGTCTTTTACCTCCTTGGTTAGGTTTATTCCCAGGTACTTTATTTTTGTTGTTGCTATAGCAAATGGGACTTTTTTCCTGATTACTGTTTCTGGTATTTCATTGTTGGTGTAAAAAATGCCTTTGGCTTCTCAATATTGACTTTCTATTCCAGTGTTTTCCCAAATTTGCTTATTAGGTCGAGTAGTTTTTTGTTGGAATATATAGGGTTATCCACATACACTATCTAGTCATCTTCAAATAATGACAGCTGTGCTTCCTCCTTTCCAGTTTGGGTGCATTTTATGTCTTTCTCTTGTCTGATTGTTGTGGCTAGGACCTCCAATACTATGTTGAATAGGAGTGGTAAAAGCCAACATTCTTTTCTTGTTCCTGATCCTAAGGAGAACGCTTTTATTTTTTGTCCATTGAGTATGATGTTGGCTATAGGTCTCTCATGTATGGACTTTATTATGTTGAGAAATGCTCCCTCTATTCCCACTTCGCTTTGTGTTTTTATCATAAATGGGTGCTGTACCTTATGAAATGGGGTTTTTTGCATCTATTGATATGATCATGTGATTTTTGTCTTTCCTTTGGTTTATGTGATGCATTATCTTTCTCTCCACTCTGATTGCTCCTGCCTCTGGAATATTTTTGTCTCCAACCTTCTCACCCCTCCCTTTTACACTCATGTTTTCCTATTGTACTTTCAAAACATCACTTTTAGCCTCAAAACCTTCAGTACCTGCCATCTTCCTACAGTGTCAGATTGACAGGCATAACCCTCTTTATTGTGACCCTATCCTTCAAATCTTATGTGTATTTCCCTAAACCCTCAAGTTTTATAAGTGTAGCCAATTCTCTTTCACTTCTTCAGTGATTTTACCCATGTTTTTGCTTCCCTTGGAATTTCCTATCATCGTCTTACAAATTAGTCTAAGTCTGTCTTTCCGGATTTATATTCAGTGCCACTTTCTCAAGGAGGACCTTCTAATGTGACCATCACACACACACACCCTTCCTTCCTCTAATTTAATTGTCTTTATGTTTCATTTTACCCTTAATGTATAAGAACATAAAATATATTGTACCAAGTAAAGTTATTCAACTAACCTTTAAGATCTGAGACAGTAGAAAATTTGTTTTATATTTTCTGTTTTTTTCTGATATGACAAACACAGCACTTTTGATTTTTGGCTAATAATTTTTATTATTGATCAGTTTTTTTAAAAAATTACAGATGGCTTTTCCTCAGGAATGGAAAGTTAGAGCACATTTTTTCCTGCTGTGTTTATTATATGTTTATCTTTGTAACTAACACAAAAAGAGCAAGAGAAAGGGAGCTGTTTATATCCTGTAATAAAGTATTATTTTAATGATCAGGTTATTAATGTATTTGCATTCTCCCCTGTGGCACTGCTTAGTTATATCTATTAATTCAAAGACAATTATAAACAAAAAGATGGCATTATTCTCTTAATATGTGCTGCTTTTTTCTCTCTCCTTTTGGAAGCATGTTTTATACCTGTGCTCTGAATTAGCAAGGCTATTTTTTCCCTGCTTTGACCATCACTTGTGTGAAAGAGCCTGCTTCTATATGACATGGGTTCTAAATAGGCAATCTTTAGATTTCTCTTTACCTGTCAAAATAATTATAAAAGATTTTAACTTTTATTATAGACTCTCTGATTTTGTGTAGTACAAAATAAGCATTGATAACTTTTTTAGGAGGGAATCACCTAAGATAACAATCTAAATCTAAATTATGTTTACAGTTGCCATATCCTTATTTCTTATTTAGAGTATACATTTCCAAGTGTAACCATTTTTACAGATCAGTAAAGAGGTCTTCTAGTAGGTCAAATAAAGTCAATGACAGAAAATATGAATTTGACCAAATAAAACAAAAAAATTGAAAGCATGATGGCTGGCTAGGAGATCTGGGTCCTTTCTATTATGTGGCTTTACAGCGCACCCACATAGGAAAGTATAAGCTCACTTTTAAGATATTGTGGAAAGACTAGCACCATGTTAGTATTGAGGCTAACAGTTCATTTCCAAGCTTATGTGGTTCTTAAGGCTTTATAGCAATTATTTTAAAAGAAAGTATGTGATTTTATGAGAGAAGCAACGTTCTTCTTAAATTTTTTTATTGTTGTTCAAGTACAATTGTCTCCATTTATACCCCACCATCCCATCCCCACCAGCCACCCCCCACTTCTCACCCTTAATCCTACCCCCTTTGGTTTTGTCCATATGATCTTTGTAGATGTTCCTGAAAACCCTTCCCCCTTCCCCCCCTCCTCCCGCATTCTCCCCTTCAACTTCCCTTTGGGTTACCATTCATTTGTTCTTAATTTTAACATCTCTGGATATATTGTGCTTGTTTGTTTGTTTTGTTGATTATGTTCCACTTATAGGTGATGCCATATGGTATCTGCCTTTCACTGCCTGGCTTATTTCACTTAGTACAATGGTCTCCAGGTCCATCCATGCTGTAGCAGATGGTAGGAGCTCCTTCTTTGTTTCTGCTGCATAGTATTCCATCATGTATATATACCATTGTTTTTTGACCCATGCATTTACTGATGAGCATGTAGGTTGCTTCCAGCAATTGCCTTTGAAAAAATGTGCAGCTATGAACATTGGGGTGCATAGGTTCTTTTGGATTAGTGTTTTATGGTTCTTAGGGTATAATTCCAGCAGTGGAATTGCTGAGTCAAAGGGCAGTTCCATTTTTAGTTTTCTGAGGAAATTCCATACTGTTTTCCACAGTGACTGTATCAGTGTGCATTCCCACCACAGTGTACTAGGGTTCCTTTTCATGAGATAAGTAATGTTCTTGATGGGTTGATTCTAGTGTTTCTGCTGTAGTTCATATACAGTCATCCCTCACTATATTGCAGTTCACTGATTGAGGCTTCACTGTAGCACAGGTTTTTAAAAAAAATATGTATCTAATTCTTTATCATGGATTTTTTGCTATATTGTGGGTTTTTGTGGTATCTAGGTATTTATATATTTATGATTTTAATTATTTTACCCAATAATTTAAAACAATATAAAAATATAAAAAATGTCAAATCAAACATACTAAAAGAATATTAAGTTGAAATAAAATACAGTATGTATTTCATCAGCGGATGAATACTGTATTGTACACAATGGAAATGCAGTATGCCACTACCACTTGCACAAGTTTGCCAACATGAGATTGTACATGGCACACTATTGGCTGATGGAACGGAAGGCAACCAAGCACAGCACTGTGTTCCGTATCCTGGGCACTGATTAGGTCAGTGACCATAGCATCAGTCTGTTTGCTCTCCCACACTGTGCCCATATGTTCAGCATCTCTCCTTGTCCACTTCACATCGACGTTTGATCACTGCACGTAGTGTTGCTCAGCGGTTTTGTGTTTTGTGAAATTTTCATAAAAGTTTGAATTTATTTCAAACCCTATGATGACACCCAAACATTCTGTGCCTTCTAAGGCTTCTGGCAGTGAATGCAAGCACCAGAGGAATATGCTTACCATCAAAGAAAAGGTGGAACTTCTCGACATGTTAAAGGAAGGCAAAAGCTACGTGACCATAGGCCACCATTATGGGATCAACGAATCTACTGTATGCTACATAAAGAAAGAAAAGAAGAATATTAGGTCCATGGCAACAATGACTTTTCACAAGACAGCAAAGAGGGTGGTCACTTCTGCAATAAGGCCATTGTGAGGATGGAGTCTGCATTGGCCCTGTGGATAAATGACTGCAGGAAGAAGAATATCTCGCTGGATACCAACACCATCCGGATGAAGGCCAAGAAACTTTATGATAGTTTTGTGGAAAGCATGGATGTTCACGATGGTGACAAGGATGAAGATGAGGATGACGATGCAGAAGCAGGACTGTTGAGTGCTTCTCCTACCAGACCAACCCCATTCAGTGCCAGCAAGGGCTGGTTTGACAAATTTCAGAGACACTTTGGACTCAAGAGTGTTTCTCTGCATGGAGAAGATGCCTCTACAGATGTCTACTCACAACTGTTGATGGATGAAGACCTGACAGAGATGACGAAGTCAGCAAGTGGAGAAGAGGATGAGGAACAAGACGAACTATGGGTTTGAGAAGAGGAGGAGATTGCCCTAACACTCGATTATCTTGCAACCGTGGTCAGAATGTCCAAAAAACTTCAGCAAGTGGCTGAAGAATGGGACCCCCAGATGCTTCGTTCGCTGCACTTCATAAATACAATTGAGAGTGGAATGTCAGCTTATAAAAACCTTCTCACTCAGAAGAAAAAGCAACACCAACAATTCCCTATAACTATGTTCATCACTCAGACAAAGAGATCAGTTATGCCTACGCCTTTAGCAGAAATAGAAGTTATGGCCCAGGGCATAGATACTGCACCACCTGATGAAGCGCCTGATGAAGTGGTGTCTTCAGAAGAGCTGTAGTGCTCTTCTTGGCTGTTTAGTACATTCATCTCATTGTCATTACCTTCATCTCCATCAGTACTGCACAGCTACATAATTCATGATCTTCATCATTCAAGTTTTAGTATACTTCACTGGTGAGTATCCATATAGAATTTTATATGTTGTTAAAATTACATAGATTTAAGAGTGTAGAAAGTTTAAGAGCATATGAAGTGTTTATAAGAGTATGGGAAAGGTTAATAAGAGAGTGGGAAAGGTTTATAGGAGTGTGGGAAGGGTTGATAGAGCCTTAAAATATATATAAATAATAAAATAAATATAGCTCTGATAATTTCAGATTTTCACCTATTGCGAGGGTACTGGAACGTAACTCCCATGATAGGTGAGGAATCACTCTAAACCTATATGCACCCAACGTAGGCATACCCAAATGTATGGAAAATCTTGTAGGACTTCAAAAAATATATAGAAAGCAAAATAATTATACTAGGGGACTTTAAAACCCCATTGTAAAAAATGGATGGATATTCTAAAAAATATCAACAAGGATATTGTGGCATTGAAGAATTACATAGATCAAGAAACTCAGTTGATTATAAATATATGTATATATATATATATATATATAAATATATATATATATATAAATATATATATATATATATATATATATATATATATATATAACCTTTGATCCTCACCCCCAAAAATACATATTTTTTCAAATGCACATGGAACATCTTCAAAGATACACCACATAAAAGGACATAAAACAAGCCTAAACAAATTGGAGAAAATTGAAATCATATCAAGCCTTTACTCAGAAAACAAGACGCTAAACTAGAGCCTAAACTCAGTGAAAAATATCAAAAATACTCAAATTCATGGAGATTGAATAGCATTCTATGTAACAGTGAGTGGGTTAATAATGAGATCAAAGAAGAAATGAAAAAGTTTCTGGGATCACATGAAGATGAGCACACAACAGTCCAAAACTTATATAACACAGCAAAGGCAGTCCTGAGAGGGAAGTTCATAGAGATACAGGCCTACCTAAAAAAGGTAGAAACATTTCAAATAAACAACCTAACCTTACATCTACAAGAAGAGAAGGAACAACAACAAAGCCAAGAGAGAGTAGAAGGAAGGAAATAACCAAGATCAGAGCAGAATTAAATGACATAGAGACTAAAAGACCAATTCAAAGGATCAATAAATCCAGGAGCTGTTTTTTTGAGAATATGAAATGAACAAGACTTTAAGCAGACTCATCAAAAACAAAAAAGAAAGAGAAAATCCCCCAAAATAAAATCAGATATGAAAGAGGAGAGAGCACAACTGAAAACACAGAAATACAAAGGATTGTAAGAAATTATTTTGAACAACTATATGCCAAGAAATTTGAAAACCTAGGGGAAATGGACAACTTCCTAGAAAAATATAATCTCCTAAAACAGAATAAAGAAGAATCAGAAAGCCTGGATAGACCAATATTAACTAATGAATTCAAAGCAGTAATCAAAAAACTCCTGGCACATAAAAGCCCTGGACTGGATGGTTTCACCGAATAATTTTACAAAACATTTAAGAAAGAGCTAACCCCTATTCTTCATAGACTATTCCAAAATAATCCAAAAAGAGGGAAGACATTCAAGCTCTTTTCATAAGGCCAGAATTATCCTACTCCCACAACCAGATAAACACACAACAAAGAAAGAAAACTTAGGGACAATATTGTTGATGAACTTAGATGCTAAAATCCTCAACAAAATATTGGCAAACTGCATCCATCAATACATTAAAAAGATCATACACAATGGGATCACACTCATACTCAAGAGGGATCCATCCAAGGGATGCAAGGATGGTACAATATCCACAAATCAATAAAGGTAATATATCACATATACAAATGGAAAGTCAAAATACACATGATTGTATCAACAGATGGGGAAAAAACATTTGATAAGGTAGAGCACCTATTTATGATAAAAAAAAAAAAATCCCTTAGCAAACTGGGAGTAGAGGGAACATACCTCAGTATAACAAAGGCCATATACAAGAAACCTACAGTCATCATAATGAAAGAGAAAGCACTAAGAGCTTTCCCACTAATAACATGAACAAGAAAGGATCTCTGATTTCACCACATCTATTCAACAAAGTATTGGAAGTCCTAGCCACAACAATCAGACAACAAAAGTAAATAAAAGGCATCCAAATTGGAAAAGAGGAAGCACAACCATCATTATTTTCAGGTGACATGATAGTGTACATAGAAAATCCTATAGACTCAACCAAGAAACTACTAGACCTAGTAAGACAATTTTTAAAAACAGTGGGATACAAAGTCAATATTCAGAAATCAAGGGCATTTTTGTACACCAAAAATGAAATATCAGAAACAGAAATCAGGGAAAAAATTCCATTTGCTATAGCAACAACAAAAATAAAGTACCTGGGAATAAACCTAACCAAGGAGGTAAAAGACCTGTACTCAGGAAACTACACAACACTGAAGAAAGAAATTAAGGAAGATACAAACAAATGGAAGCATGTACCATGTTCATGGATTGGAAGAATTAACATCATCAAAATGTCCATGCTACCCAAAGCGATTTATAGATTCCAGGTAATCCCTATTAACATATCAATGGCATATTTCACAGAGAATAAAAATTTCTAAACTGCATATGGAATAATAAACGAGCCTGAATAACTGTAGCAATTTTGAGAAAGAAAAACAAAGCAGGAGGGATTGCAATGTCTGATATCAAACTGTATTACAAGGCCACTGTAATCAAAACAGCCTTGTTACTGGAATAATGACAGACACATAGACAAATGGAATAGAATAGAGAGCCCAGAAATAAACCCAAATCTTTATGGTCAATTAATATTACACAAAGGGGGAAGAAGCATAAAATGGAGTAAAATTCGTTTCTTTAAAAATGGTGTTGGGAGATCTGGACTGTTACATACAAAAAAATGAAACTTGATCATCAACTTCCACCATACACAAAAATAAATTCACAATGGACAAATGATTTAAATATATGTCATGAAGCCATAAAAGTCCAAGAAGAGAACATAGACAGGGAAATCTCAGATACTCTATATAGGAACACGTTCACCGATATGTCCCCTAGAGCAAGGGACATAAAGGATAGAATAAACAAATGGTATCTCATCAAAATACAAAGCTTCTGCACAGCTAAAGAAAACAGCATTAAAATGAAAAGAGAACCAACTGAATAGGAAAACATATTTGCAGATGATAACTTGGACAAGGGTTTGATCTCCAAAGTATATGAAGAACTCACCCAACTCGACTCCAGGCACACAAACAACCAATTAAAAAATGGGTAAAGGAGTTGAACAGACACTTCTCCAAAGAGGACATACAAAGGGCCCAGAGACATATGAAAAGATGCTCGGCATCACTAGCCGTCAGAGAAATGCGAATTAAAACCACAATGAGATACCACTTCACACGGGTGAGAATGGCCATCATAAAGAAATCAACAAACAAGAAGTGTTGGATGCAATGTGCAGAAAAGGGAACCCTACTGCACTGTTGGTGGGAATGCAAACCAGTACAGCCACTGTATAAAACAGTATGGAATTTCCTCAGAAACTAAAAATGGAACTGTTTTTGACCCAGTAATTCCACTGGTGGGATTATGTCCTAAGAACCATTGAACACCAATTCAAAGGAACCTATACACAGCAATGTTAATAGCAAAACAATTTACAATAGCCAAATACTGGAAGGAACCTAAGTGCTTATCAATAAATGAATGCATAAAAAACTATGGTGCATTTACAGTATGGAATACTATGCAGCAGAAAGCATGAAGAAGCTCCTATGCTTTGTGACAGCATGGATGAATCTGGAGAGCATATGCCTAGTGAAATAAGCCAGGTGGTGAAAGACAAATACCATATGCTTTCACCTGTAAGTAGAACATAATCAAAAAAACAAAGTGGCAAGCAGAATATATCCAGAGACATTGGAATTAAGAACAGATGGACAGTAACCAGAAGGGAGGTGGGAAGGGATAATGAGGGGAAAGGGAGAAGGGTTTTCAGGAACATGTATAAAGGACACATGGAGAAAACCAAGGGAGTAAGGATCAAGGGTGGGAAGTGGGGATGGCTGGAGTAGGGGGTGAGTGTTGTGGAGAAAATGGAGACAGATGTACTTGAAAAAGAATTAAAAAAAATTAAAAAAGAAAAGGCATTCAAATTGGAAAGGAGGAAGTAAAATTGTCAGTTTTTGCAAATGACTTTGTAGGATCCATAGAAAACTCTATAGACTCCTCCAAAAAAGTACTCCAATTAATAAGTAAATCTGGTAAAACAGCAGCATGCAAAGTCAATATTCAGAAATTGAAGGGATTTTTATATCCCATCAATAAAATATCAGATTCAGAAATCAGGAATAAAGTCCCATTTGCTATATCAACAACAAAAATAAGGTACCTAGGAATAATCCTTACCAGGGGGTAAAAGACATGTACTCAAAATACTATATGAAACTGAAGAAAGAAATCAAGGAAGACACAAATGGAAGCATATAACATGTTTATGGATAGGAAGAATTAGCATCATCAAAATGTCCATACTACCCAAAGCAATTTATAGATTCAACACAGTACTTATTAAAGTACCAATGGCATATTTCACAGAGAACAAAAATTTCAAAAATTTATATCTATCATAAACAACCCCAAATAGCTACAGCAATTTTGGGAAAGAATAATAAAGTAGGAAGGATCACAATACCTGATATCAAACTATATTACAAAGCCAGTGTAATTGAAATAGCCTGGCACTGGCATAAGAACAGACATAAATCAGTGGAACAGAATAGAGAGCCCCAAAATAAACCCAAGTCTCTATGGTCAATTAATATTTGATGAAGGAGGAAGAAGCATAAAATGGAGTAAATAAAGCTTCTTCAACAAATGATGTTGAGACATCTGGACAGTTATATGCAAAAAAATGAACCTGATCCCAAACTTACACCGTAAACAAAAATAAATTAAATGTGGATAAAAGCCTTAAATATAAGTCTGGACACCATAAAAGTCCTAGAGGAAAACATAGGCACGGAAATCTCAGATATTGCATTCAGCAATATTTTCACCAATATATCCCTTATGGCAAGATATATAAATGAAAGAATAAACTATTGGGACTTCATCTAAATGAAAAGCTACTTCACAGCTAAAGAAAACATCAGCAAAATGAAAAGGGAACCTACTGTATGAGAAAATGTATTTGCAAATGATTTCTAGGACAAGGGTTTCATCCCCAAAATATATAAAGAACTCACACAACCCCACTCCAGGAAGACAAACAACCCAATTAAAAAATGGGCAAAAGTCCTGAACAGATACTTCTCCAAGAAGAGCATACAGAGGGCCAGAGACATTTGAAAGGATAATCAACATCACTGGCCATCAGAGA
>PVJI01027173.1:0-18035 GCA_004026765.1 Micronycteris hirsuta
CAATTCCCATGGTGGGATGCACAAATTTCCTTTATCTCCCCCTTCTTTTTTTTAGAAAGGACCCCACAAAGCTTGCTAGTTGCTGATCTCTCACATAACCCTGGGAAAATAATTTGCAAATGCAGCGAAGTACACAGAGAATTACTATAATCAGTAAGCAACCAGTGGCTCCAAAGACCCACATTCTCAGATTAAGACCATCAAACCAATTTTTTGGGTTCAGCCAGCCAAGATCATTGCAGAGGTTTTCAAGCACCCCCTGTTTAGTCATGTGCTGAATGTCCTGCAACTGCTGATGTAATTCTAGCTACAATTTATTAATTTTGTCCTTTTAAATTGGTAGAGAAAAGTCCCTTTAGGTCATGTTGAATATCACTCTAAGAGTACTGGTTGGAATTCCACAGGAGGGGAGTGATGCATAACTTGGCAAACCCAGGATCAGAGGTCAGCTGCAGGCAGGTCACAAGCACATCCTGGTGTTCTCTGATCCAGTTGAGAGCTGATTCCACTGCAGAAGGTTGAGTCAGGATCTCCTTATCAATCTGAGGCTGTTGAATCATTTCTAAAGTGGTATTGGTTGGAGTTCCGCTTCAGGGTGGGTGATGTACAGCCTGGAGAATCCTGGATCAGAAGAGTCCCTTCCAATGGGGTGCAAGTGGGTCGTTGCTGGGGAAGCCTGTCCTGTGATATGGCCTCACCCTCTTCATCAGCGGCTTCAAAGATTCTTCTGGAGAGAAAACACAAGCATACCCTCTTCCCCAAGTTAAAAGTGCAACTGGGCCTTCCCATCTTTCTTCCCCTAAGGGGTGTGGGACTGCAGGCCTGTTTTGCACAAGGTGTTTGCTTATGGGTGATTTTAAATTATCATTGCAAATCAAAAAGTTGTAAATATATATTGCCAGCGTGGTTAAATTCCTGGGGGATATATCCTGACTTCCCCTTTTTTGTTTACTTAATAATGTTTTAAAAGTTTGGTGAGTTCTTTCAACAATTGTTTGACCTGTAGGGTTACATTTCTTTTTTAAGAAAGTCTGGACGGTTTGTATAATATAACCCAGGCCATTATTAGTCTTGATTTTTAGTGAATGACCTAAATGGCTGAAGGCCTCAGGCTTTCACAATCTTTGTGGTTTCCCCAGCGAGGGGAGGGGCCCGTGGAGTACCTGAGTTACTGTCTGCTTGGAAAGACAGGCCCCCTGCAGTTTCTGCAAGCTGCGATGAGCTTGGGCAGAGTTAATTACTTTAACTGTTCTCAGGACCTGGTATTTTCCAAGTTCAGAGCTTGCGAGGAAAGTGGGAAAGATGGGGATGGGGGACTCCAGTGAAATGTTTACATGCCAAGGGCCTTTTGTAACTTTGATTAATTAACTGATCCTTCTGGGGGAATATCCAGTTCGTCCCTAAGGGATCAGTGACTGAGTTAAGTATAGTGCGTGATTTTCCAGGGAAAAGGGCTAGTTTCCTGTGCAAGACTCGCACCTATATTTCATCTTTATAATAAAGGGTCACGGCCCTGGCATAAACAAGGAGGATTCAGATTGGTGAGAAGATATATTCTCTCATTAAATATCTTTTTGAACTTTTTTACTGTCTGAGGGAAGTGGCTGTGACTGATACCCAGCAGGAGAATGTGGCTATCAGACCCACAAACCACAGAACAACATTAGAGATTTTATTCTATTCACCGGAGGTCTAGCAAAAATATTTTTGGAACAAAAACAAAATTCAAGCAAATCAGTATTTTTAAACTTAATACTCTAAAGGAGGAAGGACATTAGTCTATCACAAACACTTTATGTCCCAAAGTAATAATGGGCAAATAATATGATACCTTAGAAACTACTTCCATTTGCTATATTAGGTATTTAGGAGAGTACTATTCATATTTCCTCCTTATAGCTTTGGGTTTTTCTCTAAAAGATAATTCTGAGTGGTTGATGGAATGATCAGGCAAACTTTTTTATTTCTAATTTGGATGCCTGTTAAGCTTCTTTTTCTTTACTAATTATTCTGGTTACAAATTCCAATACCACGTTCAAGAAAAGTGGTGAGAGTAAGCGTCCCTGTCCTGTTCTGATTCTAGAGAAAAAGCTTTCAGTTCTTTACCATAGAATATGATCTTAACTGAGCTCATGTGGTAAGCAAAAAGTGAGACACTAGCCTTAGAATCTTATCTCACACCACCTAGTGTTATTTCAACTTCCGCCCAATTTTTTCCTTTCTTCCTTCTTACCCTCTTCCTTTACAATCCTATGCTTTCTTTTCCTTCACTTTCTTCATTCCTTCCTCGCAGACTATCTACAACTCACTTGAACTTTCCACAACATACATAATCCATATAATATTCCAAAATAAGCATAATAAGTTTTTTAAAACTTAAGCCCAATTAGATTGCCAAACATTTGACTTAAGGAGTATATTATTAAATGAATAGGGGGATAGTGAGTAATATCTGTTTGCTAAATTATTCAAGGTTGTAACCTTCTGGGGCTAATGCAGAGATTGGGGTGAACAGCACTTACTGAGTAGGAAGGACATAAGGTCGAATTTATCCAGCTTGCCCACTCAAACCAAAACATTTAAGAGATTACACACTTCTTTGGGGTTGGGAAACAAAAAACAAAAAGCCAAACAGGAAACTGAGAGTTAATCCTAGTAAGTTGTTGCTGCTGAATATGCCGATTTACAATAGTTAATTCTTGTAGGGCATCGGGACAATTTTGTAGGGAAGTTAAAATCCAGGTCTCCTTTAAGGGTATTAAATAAATGAGTTAAGCGTTGGGTAGGTATTCCAAAGGCTGGGTCTTACTTGGTTGATTGCTTCCAGGAGTTGCTGGAGGCAATAAAGAGTTAAATCCTTGGGTGGGTCAATTTGAAGAACTTGGGGCGAATGGTTTTGTTAAAAAGAACATAGCCCAAATATTTCCAAGATTCTGAATGCTGGATTTTCTCTGGAGCAATTACTAATCCAGCAGAGACCACAGAATTTTTTAGAAAGGAAACAGTTTTTGCTAAAATGTCTTGGGAAGGAGTTGCGACCAGGAAGTCATCCATATAATGATAGATAATTGAATCAGGGAACTGATTCCTTACTGGGTGGATGGTGGTATGGACATAATGCTAGCAAATAGTTGGGCTGTTAAGTATTCCCTGAGGCAAGACTTTCCATTGAAACTGCTGAGAATTGGGAGGGAAAATGCAAAACGCTCCCTGTCTTTTTCTGCTAAAGGGATCCTAAAGAAACAATTCTTCAGGTTAATGATTAAAAGTGGCCAGTCTTTTGGAATGCAAGCCAGATTTGCAATGTAAAAATATCCTGGCTGTCAAAATATGGAACGATTCACGAATTTGCGTGTCATGAGATGAAAAGGGTTGAAAATCACTGGCCTAGGAATACCAGGAGTTTGACGTTTTAGTGTGTTTTTTGGGGGTGAGGGCAGGAAGATAGAAATATTTGTTAAATACATTGCAAGATTTTTTTTTTAAAAAAAGCTTGTAGTTATTCTAAATTAAAGAAACAATGCTTACTCAATTATATAATATTCATTTTTGTAACAATTATTTTTAAAGATATAATGAATGAGTTGGGCTTTTATTTTTTCAAACAAATGGTTCCAGAGCCTTATTGTTTAGCCACACTGAAGAGCAATTTATTTCTCTGGGTCTTGGCATTTTCTTAAGGTAAGAGAATGCAAATTGTTGAGAACAGGGAAACTGAGGCAGATATGTTTTACTAGCAAGGAGGAACTAAGAGATTAGCCCACTAGGATGTTTACCCAAGTCAGAAAGAACACCCAGACCCTTGGACGGACTATCTCGCCAGCCGCATGTATATGTAAAAGCGCTGTTTGTGTACGAGTGACTGTTTGGGTTTTTTTGTTGTTTGTTTTTTTATATATATATATTTTTCTACTTAGGCAGGTATTAACGGCTGTGTACCCCCCTTCCCGCGCGCGGTCTCTGTAAGCCAATAGCTAACTGCCAATTCTGCTTCTGTACAACGTTTGCTTGCTTGTGCCAAAATTCCCTATATAAGCCCCTAGTTGTAAGCGCCAGGCGTGACTCTTGTCTGCAGCCCGTGTGGGCGCTGTGTCTCCGGACACTCTGAGAGTTCGTCCCTGCGCAGGTAAAGACTTGGCCAATAAAGTAGTATTTTGAAGCCCAGAAAGTCTCTAGTATTTGTACTTGCGATCGTGGTATACAACATTTGGAGGCCCCAGTGAGATCTCCCTCGGTGGAGTCTTGGTTTGGAGACTGGACAGGCAGCTCAAGCAAAAGTAAGTAACTGAGGATCCTCTTCTGGTTTCTGGGCTCCAGAGCATCTGGCCCTGTGGTAGTAGGTGGGACGCTGCCAGTGACCTACCCAGGGACTTTCAGAGGCGGGACGCCGCCCTCTGAAATCTGGCTTCAGTTAGCTGATTTGACCGGTCATGTTAGGTTCTCTGTTTTCCCTTGCGCTGCTCCGCGCTGCGTTTAGTTTCTGTTTGCATGTCCGACTCGTCTAGCTCTTTGTGCATCCGCTTTATTGTGCTGTTTGTTTGGGTAGGACTGTTCTGTGTCCCTCTTTTTGATCTTTTCAGGATGGGGCAGCAGGAGTCCGTTCCCGATTCCCCTCTAGACTGCCTCCTGAGAAACTTTTCTGACTTCCAGCGACGGGCGCGTGGTTATGGCGGACCACCGCCCAACCCTGAGTTTCTGCAAATGCTAAGTCAGCTAGAGTGGCCCGCTTTTGATGTAGGATGGCCTACGGAGGGCACATTTGACCTCCCCACGCTGTTCGCAGTCCGAGCCACCAGTATATCTATATAGATGTCTGGGTAGGCATAGCAACTGCGAAACCGAGCTATATTAAGAAATGTTTGAAGGAGAAGAAAAGGGGAAGGAGAGCAGTACTCTTGGCAATGGGAGGAAGTAATTCTAGGAAGGGCCAGGGCAGCGTTGCTGCCCCGAAGCCTCCCCAGGATCAGGCCAAGCCTACCCCTAGGTTATATCCTGTACTGACAGACCACAGGAAGATCATTTGGACCCCATAAATGCACCTCCTCCTTACCCTAGGGAGGCAGAGCCTGATTCCTCCCAATTAGGAACTGGAGGAGTTGCGAGCCCCCCTCACACGCAGGGTGGGACCTTCTATGGAGGGGGACTCTCACCGCCAGTGGGAGACCCTGCCATTTTACCACCAGCGGGGGACCCCACCCTTTTGCTGTTGGTGGGAGGATCCGCCATTTTACCGCCAGCGGGGGACCCCACCCTTTTGCTGTTGGCGGGGGGATCCGCCATTTTACCCCTCAGGGAGGCAGCTCCCGATCCCAATGCTCCTCCGCGAGCACCTCCCGGGCTCATTTATGTACCCTTTTCCACCAGTGACCTATATAATTGGAAGCACCAAAACCCCCCATTCTCTGAAAAGCCTCAAGGGTTAATCTCCCTCCTTGAAACTATCTTTAGGACCCATCAGCCAACGTGGGATGATTGCCAGCAGATCTTGCAAACACTCTTCACTTCAGAAGAGAGGGATAGGATTATCCGCGAGGCTGCCAAGGCAATATTAAGGGAAGAGGGAGGCACTACAGAAGGGAGCAGGGAATTAGAGGATATACTCCCCTCACGACCCCCTGCTTGGGACCCTAACACCAGTGGGGGAAGGGACGTGCTCCTCCAGTACCACCGGGCCCTACTAAGAGGGCTTAGAGCAGCAGCAAGAAAACCAACCAACTTTGGCAAGGTAAGTGAGGTTATTCAAGGTAGGGAAGAGTCACCAGCAGCATTTCTAGAAAGGCTTATGGAAGCATATAGGGTATATACCCCCTTAGACCCAGAAGCAGAAGAGAATAGAAAGTTAGTAAATATAGCCTTTGTGACTCAGTCAGCCTCCGATATAAGAAAGAAGCTCCAGAAAATAGAGGGGTTTGAAGGAGAAAACCGAAGCAAGCTTCTAGAAATAGCACAGAAAGTCTATGTAAATAGAGATGACCCCGAGGTTGGCAGGGCAAAGGAGGTTGCCAGGATCCTAATTGCTGCCCAGAAGCCCCCGCCAAAAGAAGGAAAAGGAAGACCCCGGAAGGGTCAAGGTCAGCGACTCTCATCTGCAGCCCCTGTGGGCACTGTGTCTCCGGACACTCTGAGAGTTCGTCCCTGTGCAGGTAAAGACTTGGCCAATAAAGTAGTATTTTGAAGCCCAGAAAGTCTCTAGTATTTGTACTCGCGATCGTGGTATACAACACAAATATGATAGAAAAGATTAGCAAGGGTTTCTTTCTAACCATGAGATTCTTATGCTTCCTTGCCTCTAGTGAGTGATTCTGTTTTTCTAAATTTGTAAATTATAATATTATTTTGAATTACGTTTAAATTGAGAGTAAAGGCTAATCCCCAGTTTCCCAATTTTAAATTGCAGGAACAAATCTGAAATTCACAGTTTTTTAAAGTATTATAGTCATACAACACTCCATAGTCCCACAGTATTATATGACCACAAGACTACAAAGAACTACATGACTACAACACTTCATGACTTTAATATATGAATTATTTATATAAAGTTTATTTATATATTTAATATATAAAGTATTATATGAAGTATCATATATATTACACCACATACAATAAGTATTATTTATATATTCATAATAAAGTATTATATAATACATAACAAGTTTTATATATTTAACATATATAAAGTATTATATGACTACAATACTTTATGACTATAATACTTTATGCAGTATTGCATTATGATTGCAAGTATGCATTATGATTACTATATGATCATAGTCTTATAATCACATGGTATTGAGCTAATAATTCCTGGCCGAACAAAAATGCCTTTGGTAGTAATACTGGATCTCCCTAAGATTAAAAAGCTGAATGGGGTATTGTTGCTTCACCATATACCCTGCCCTCCTGAAAAGTTGCTGTAGCACCCACGTGTATATTTCCTGGTCTTTTAGAGGTGCCAGAGCCCATTGTTATTAAAAGGTTTTACCTCTTAGCTCCTGATTGCTACCCTTTCAAATTCCGCCATCTGCACTAAATCCTGACTAGTTAGCAAGGGTGTGGCTGGTCGGAACATGTTGTTAGTAAAAACAGGCAGGGAGAGGAGGATCAGATTTCCCGGGCTCCCTCTCCCTGCTTATGGGTCTCGGGTTTCCCCCAAACGTCCAAGACCGCTAGGGGGGCGGGAATGCCTTGTCTTCGGAGCTGCCTTCTCTGGAGCTCCAATACAAACTCCCCAAGATTAAACTTCACTAAACAAAGTGATATTCAGCGACAGTTGAAACTGAAACACTCATTCACTATCCACCCCTCTCGACCCAGACGGAGACAAAAGGACAGGATCAAAAGAAAGCTGCAAAACGTGGGCTGGCAAAGAGTCCCACCAGGTTCTTTGTATATTTTTAAAGCTGATTAAATGGAAAGATCTTTTGTGCTCTCTCTCAGGCCTACACCTAGTTGGGGATTATGCCGCAGGGGATGGACATGTGTGTGTTTTCCACAGTGTGCCTTTTCATTGCATGGGTTTTTGCTTGCGGCTGGCGGGAAACCTAGTGTTCTGTCCCGTCCAGTGCCCAGCTTATCCTGACATGGCTATCTTCCAAATGGTGAGTGCCCTATTGGTATTTAAATGCTCGACCCGTGCCCATATAGGTTTGCGGCAAATGACTGAGAGAGAGAGCAAAAGACCATCATTATTATTATTATCTATTATTATTATTATTACTTATTAGAGAAAACGTAGCCTGTAAAGACATTGTAAAAACGCCGTAAAGAGATTCACTAAGTTGCAAATCAGGAAAATACCGGTTTCCATCCCAAATCCAATGCCTCCTATGGTTCTCGACTGTGGGTCCTTACCTTGGATGATTGTGTGCTTTCTTCCCCCAAGTTGATGCGTTGACCAATGGCAGCAGCTTGGAACCCATCTGGTCCCTGTCCGGGCACCAGATGTCGCGAATTCTGGCCAGCAGGATTTGTATGCCTTGGCAGCGTGTAAATAAACTTATATGTAATATATTGGACTAGAAATTCCGGGACCACCTGTCCCCTCCATTATCATCTTGGAGAGGCCCCGAGCCTTGTGTTGACTGGCATTTTATTGCTGTTTCTCCGCACTTTACATCTGAATGGTCTTCATTAACTATGCATGGATTGTAGATTTACATTAGGTGGTAGACGCCCAAGATAGCACACAAGAGGATAGATATGCAGATGGAAAGACAATAGGCTTGGGCTGAACTCACTGGTCTGAGGAAGCTAGGCATGCATTAGCATAAGTTCTTTGATTCAGGGAGAGAGAGGTCCCAGCAACAGCAAGCTTTAAATCTAAGAAATATGCCATCCTGGTTTACCCACAGGAAATTCCGCTGTCACACACATGGTTCCTGCTTGCCGGCCTATGTTCCACGAGAGTCTTTGCTCCCTTAGATGTGAAACATTAGAGCTACAATTCCCATGGTGAGATGCACGAATTTCCTTTACACAACAACCAAAAACTTATGGGACACAGCAAAGGCAGTCCTGAAAGGGGAGTTGATAGCGATATAGGCCTACCTAAAAAAAATAGAAACATTTCAAACAAACAATCTAATCCTACGCCTACAAGAACTGGAGGAACAACAACAAAGACAGCCCAGAGCAAGTAGAAGGAAGGAAATAACCAAGATCAGAGCAGAATTAAATGACATAGACTCTAAAAACACAATTCTAAGGATCTATGACTCCAGAAGCTGCTTCTTTGAAAAGATAAACAAAATTGACAGGCCTTTAAGCAGGCTCAGCAAGAAAAAAAGAGAGAGGACCCAAATAAACACAATCAGAAATGAAAGAGGAGAGATTACAATTGATGCCACAGAAATACAAAGGATTGTAAGAAACTACTATGAAGAACTGTATGCCAAGAAATGTGAAAACTTAGGAGAAATGGACAAATTTCTAGGAAAATATAACTTCCAACACTGAGTGGAGAAGAAGCACAAAGCCTGAACCAACCAATAACAGCAGAAGAAATTGAAGCAGTAATCAAAAAACTTCCAACACACAAAAGCCCTGGACAGGATGGTTTCACAGGAGAATTCTAGAAAGCATTTAAGGAAGAGCTAACCCCTATCCTTCACAGACCATTCCAAAAATTCCAAAATGATGGAAGACTCCCAAACTCTTTTTATGAAGCCAGCATCATCCTAATCTCAAAACCAGACAAAGACACAATAAAGAAACTAAACTTCAGGCCAATATCGCTGACGGACATAGACGCTCAAATCCTAAACAAAGTACTGGCAAACTGCATCCAGCAATACATTAAAATGATCATACACCATGACCAAGTGGGATTCATCCCAGGGATGCAAGGATGGTACAATATTCACAAATCAATAAATGTAATACATCACATAAACAAAAGCAAAGATGAAAATCACATGATTATATCAATAGATATGAAAAAAGCATTCGATAAGGTACAGCGCCCATTTATCATAAAAACACTCAGAAAAGTGGGAATAGAAGGAGCATTCTTCAACATATTAAGGGCCATATATGAGAGACATACAGCCAACATCATACTCAATGGGCGAAAACTAAAATCTTTCCCACTAAGATTCGGAATAAGACAAGGTCATCCTCTATCACCACTTCTATTCAACATAGTATTGAAAGTTTTAGTTACAGCAATTAGACAAGAAAAGGAAATAAAAGGCAACCAAATTGGAAAAGAAGAAACAAAACTGTCATTGTTTGCAATGACATGATAGTGTACATAGAAAATCCAATAGACTCTGCCAAAAAACTACTCGACCTAATAAATGAATTTGCCAAAACAGCAGGATACAAAGTCAATATCCAGAAATCAAAGGCATTTTTGTGTACCAACAATGAAACATCAGAAGCAGAAATCAGGAAAAATATCCCATTTGATATAGCAACAAGAACAAAAAAATACCTAGGAATAAACCTAACCAAGGAGGTAAAAGACCTGTACTCAGAAAACTACACAACACTGAAGAGAGAAATCATGGAAGACAAAAAACAGAAACATATACCATGCTCATGGATCGGAAGAATCAACATCATCAAATGTCCATACTCCCCAAAGCAATTTATAGATTCAATGCAATCCCTATCAAAGTACCAATGGCATATTTCACAGATATAGCATAAACACTTCAAAAATTTATATGGAACCATAAATGACCCAGAATATCTGCTGCAATTTTGAGAAAGAAGAGCAAAGCAGGAGGGATCACAGTTCCTGATATCAAACTGTATTACAAGGCCACTGTAATCTAAGCAGCCTGATACTGGCATAAAAACAGACAGCTGGACCAATGGAACAGAATAGAGAGCCCAGAAATAAACCCAAGTCTCTATGGCCAATTAATTTTTGACAAAGGAAGCAGCAGCATAAAATGGAGTAAAAATAGCCTCTTCAACAAATGGTGTTGGGAAATCTAGACAGCTACATGCAAAAAAAATGAACCTTGAGCACCAGCTTACACCATACACAAAAATAAATTGAAGGTGGATAAAAGACTTAAATATAAGTCATGACACCATAAAAGTCCTAGAGGAAAACATCGGTAGGAAAATCTCAGACATTCCCCGCAGTAACATCTTCACTGATATGTCCCCTAGAGCAAGGGACATAAAGGAAAGAATAAACAAATGGGACCTCATCCAAATAAAAATCTTCTGCATGGCTAAAGAAAACAGTATTAAAATAAAAGGAGAACCAACCATATGGGAAAACATATTTGCCAATGATACCTCAGACAAGGGTTTGATCTCCAAAATACAAAAAGAACTCATACGACTCCACTCCAGGAAGACAGAACACCCAATTTAAAAAATGGGCAAAAGACCTGAACAGACAGTTCTGTAAGGTGGACATACAGTAGGCCCAGAGACATATGAAAAGATGCTCATCATTGCTAGCCTCCAGGGAGATGCAAATTAAAACCACAATGAGATACCACCTCACACCAGTCAGAATGGCCATCATAAACAAAGTAACAGATAACTGTTGGAGGGGATGTGGAGAAAAGGGAACCCTAATGCACTGTTGGTGGAAATGCAGACTGGTGAAGCCACTATGGAAAACAGTATGGAATTTCCTCAGAAAACTAAAAATGGAACTGCCTTTTGACCCAGCAATTCCACTGCCGGGATTGTACCCTAAGAGCCCTGAAACTCCAATCCAAAAGAACCTATGCACCCCAATGTTCATAGCAGTAAAATTTACAATAGTCAAGTGCTGGAAGCAACCTAAGTGTCCATCAGCAAATGAGTGGATCAAGAAACTATGGTACATTTACACAATGGAATTCAATGCAGCAGAGAGAAAGAAGAAGCTTATACCCTTTGCAACAGCATGGATGGGCCCTGGCTGGTGTACCTCAGTGGATTGAGCATAGGCTGCAAACCAAAGGGTCGCCGGTTTGATTCCCAGTCAGGGCACATGCCTGGGTTGCAGGCCAGGTCCCCTTTGGGAGCCACGTCAGAGGCAACCACACATTGATGTTTGTTTCTCTCTTTCTTCCTCCCTCCCTTCCCTCCTGTCTAAAAATAAATAAATAAAATCTTTTAAAAAATCTTAAAAAAAAAAAAAAACCAGCAAGGATGGAACTGGAGAGCATTATGCTAAGTAAAAGCCAGGTGGTGAGGGACAAATACCATATGATCTCACCTTTAACTGGAACATAATCAACAAAAGAACAAAGCAAACAAAATATAACCAGAGACATTGAAATTAAGAACAATCTAACAATAGCTTGAGGGGAGGGGGAAGGGGACAGTGTGGAGAAGGGTTTTCAGGAACTACTATAAAGGACACATAAACAAAAGTAAAGGAGAAGGTGGAAGCAAGGGAGGGAAGTGGGTTTGGATGGGGTGTGGGGGAGGGGAGGGGAGAAAATGCAGACAACTATAATTGAAGAACAATAAAGTAATTAAAAAAAGATTATGTCTTATTTTTGTGACAAATATCTGTAGGATCTGTAATACAAACGAGGGCTTTGAGGATTTTTTTCTTTTAAAAATAGTCAAAGTTTTGAGAAAGAAGATGACATTCATTTTTGATAACTCTGGTCTTATTAAATGGGCAACTTTGATCTTCATGCCATTTTCTCCCTTGGTCTTACATGATCATAACATTAATTCGGTTTTAGTGATTACAAAGTATATTTTTTGGCTATTCTCATCTAAGTTTTATAAATTCTAATATCCAGGATGGCTGGCTGTGGTGAAATTGATCTCGCATTAAACATGCTTCCTATGAACAGGAAGGTGAATGAGTCCTCTTGTAATACTGCACCTTCTCTAACTGTCCACGAATCTGTTATGTGTCTGCAAACATGTATTCACCAAGTCAGTCTGCCTTGTAAGCATGTTTTCTGCTATCTGTGTGTAAAGGGAACTTCATGGCTTGGAAAGCAATGTGCCCTCTGTTGACAAGAAATTCCTGAAGATTTCCTTGACAAGCCAAACTTATTGTCACTAAAAGAATTGAAAGCAGCAGGTAGAGGAAGTCATGATTATGCATGGTATTACAAAGGAAAAAATGGGTGGCGGCAGTATGATGAACGCACTAGTAGAGCATTGGGAGATGCTTTCCCCAAAGAAAGAGAGCACTGAAATGTTAATTGCCATATTTCTGTATGTTGCTGATCTTGAAAATATGGTTTTGTGTAGGTGAAACGAACATGAACATTGCAGGAAAATTAAGTGGGATATAATAGATATACCAAAGAAGGAGTAGCTAGACTAGGCTTGACTGTGATGCTAATACATAGCAAGAGAGAGCAGACAGTGTATTGGCTCAGAATGGAGCTTCTTTCTGTTCAGCCTCTAGTGTCTTCTTCTGTAAGGCCCCTGACATCAGTAGATGGTCAGTTAACAAGCCCTGCAACACCAACCCCTGATGCAAGCACTTCTCTGGAAGACTCTTTGGCTCATTTAGAGCAAAATTGGAGACAGCCTGGCTAAAAGGAGTTATAGGGGGAAGGAGAAGAAAGTGGTGAATTACCGTCTTCCAGCAAGGTACCAGCACCAAACACCTCCATTGAAGAAACCGAGTCACATGACAGTAGTGATAGTGAGGATGTGTCTGCACTTGTTGCACAACACTCCTTGACCCAACAGAGACTTTTGGTTCCGAATGCAAACCAGACTGTGTCTGATTGGTCAGATTGGTCAGGAACCGGTGGATTGCTAGCAGGGGGTGGGACGGTGAGTACCACTGTCGGATCTAGAAGGCCTGACAGACAGTGCACAGTAACTAAAGTTTAATTAAAAAATAAAGTCTTCAGCTCCATGCTCAAGGTTAAAATGCTTATCTGCAAATTTCTGTCCACATAACATTATCCTCATCCCTAGTAGTACATTTTGGAAGTTGGGGTTGGAAAGGGTATAGGAAGAATAGACCTATAATCAAAATGTCTAACATGTCTCTGTTGAGAAATTTATTTAATATAAGGAACTTGGGTGTTAATAGTTAGAGTTGTTCAGTAACAACCCAGTTTTCTTGAGGTATATTTACTTTATAGTTAAAAAAATTTCTTCAGGTGTGTTCACCAGTGTGTGTGTATTATCTGTGTATTTATGGTCCCATCTGACTCTTGCATTTTGTCTTACTTTTCTGCATGGATTGACTTAAAACCATTAACTAGAATTTGGCACCTATGAGATGTCTGGTATCAGTTTTAACAAGAAGATTAATGTGAGAATACAGGTGACTTTGAGATTTTAACGTAGACAAAAACTATTTAATACTAGAGTTACTGAAAGGAAAATGTAAAGAAAACACCTAATAACTTAATGTTTCATAATCTTGTCTGTAACACATTTCACAGAGTTCCCATAGACTTTGGTGTCTAGTCCTTGCAGTTTGAAGATTCTCTTGATCTATAGTTTTCTTTTTGATTACAAAATTTGTAATTAAATAAATGCCAGAGTTTTTTTTAAAAAAGAGTTCTCACCATAGGCTCTGATTTGATCTAACAATATTAATATTCACAAGCACCAGCATAGTGCAGTGAAAACACAGTAAGTCTTGGCATCATACAGACCTATATCTAAATCCCAATTCTGGCACTTATGGCTGGATAACTTTGGGCACATTGTTGGTTTCCTCTGAACCTAAGCTTTTCCCTTCCAGAATTATTTTGCAGACTAGAGAATACATATAAATACAGCCTAAGTGGCTAGGACATAATAAGCACTTCAATGGTAGCAATATTACTTCTGTAACAAAATACAGAATTAAAAAAATTTTTTTTAAAAGACTTTATTTATTTTTAGAGAGAGGAGAAGGGAGGGAGAAATAGAGGGAGAGAAACAGCAATGTATGGTTGCCTCTCACATGGCCCTCACTGGGGACCCGGCCCGCAACCCAGGCATGTGCCCTGACTGGGAATCGAACTGGGACCCTTTGGTTCCCAGCCCACGCTCAATCCACTGAGCTACTCCAGCCAGGGCAAAATACAGAATTTAATAGGAACTAGTTACTGTTCAACAAAAAACATTACAATTGTTTAGTCTATTATAGGTAAGTAATTTCTGGTGCAATGTCTTATTTGTGCCCCATAACAAGCCTGTAAATATTGATCATTAGTCACCACTTTATATACAAAAAACACTAATATTAACAGAGGTAAGTTCCATACAACTACTAAAAGAGACAATATTAAAACTCTCAGTGTTCCAGGAAGAAAACAGAAGTGTGGTGATCAACAAATCTTTCTTGAGAGTTCAGAGTAAAAAACTGACTTGAGGTCCCAAAGGAAATTCTTGTTTTTAAAGGAAAATATATATTTGAAACCCAAAGGCAAATACAGGGTTTCATATAAACAATGCCCCTTTTTATTACAAATTGTTTTATTATAAAATCATAGCATGTAATTCTGTAACATAACAATATCACACTCAAGCACACCATATGACATTTTAGGTGAAATGTTCAAATTAAAACTATAAATTATTACACCAATATTAGTACCCTACCAACCACACTCAAGCAGGCCTTACTTTTGCCAGACCCTGTATTTTACATAAAAACTGTAACAATTTATCGATTTCTATAAGTATCTAGCACATGAACATGCTCTTACATCTAAAACTAAAAATAAAAGCACTGTTATTTATTATATATTTGACAAATGAGCATCAACCAATTCTTTAACATATAACATTTAAAAAACAGAATACTTTTTCAAGATAACAGAAAACAGTTGTTAAGATAAGCACACCCACAATTCTTGTAAAAACATACTTGCTCATTTCTCAGATGCGCAAAAGCTATGACTGTTAACCACTGGATACTGGCCCCCCCATTTATTGTTTGAGAATCAACACTAATTCATATGAATTTTTATTACACAGGGAATTTTTATAAAGATTTTATTTATTTACTTTTAGAGTGAGGGGGAGGGAGAGAATAAGAGAGAAAAAGAAACATCAATGTGCAATTGCCTCTTGCACACCCCCAAATGGGGATCTGGCCCACAATGCATGCATGTGTTCTGATTGAGAATCAAACCGGTGAGCCCCTAGTTCGCAGGCCAGCACCCAAACCACTGAGCCATGCCAGCCAGGGCTACACAGGAAATTTTTAAGAGGAAGGAGATAATAACAAGGAAACCACCAATTTCTTATCCCTTCACCAGTGCAATCCTTATATTGAAATCATTTGTCAAGTTATTAGGAAAGAAGCCATGACATTAAATGTTACAATACAATAACTTTCTTTTATAGTACCTGGCATATTTTAGATTTTCATAAAATGTGAAGAATTCTCTGTCTCTTACAGACTGCAAAGCATTGTATGATGATTCGTGGTAACTGGTTTCTTCTATTCCTTTGCTGTGAGATAATTTTATTTTATTTTCTTTTTTTAAGATTTTATTTATTTATTTTCAGAGAGAGGAGAAGGGAGGGAGAAAGAGCAATGTATGGTTGCCTCTCATATGGCCCTCACTGGGGACCTGGCCCGCAACTCAGGCATGTGCCCCGACTGGGAATCAAACCGGGACCCTCTGGTTCCCAGCCTGCGCTCAATCCACTGAGCTACACCAGCCGGGGCGTGCTGTGAGATAATTTTAAAACAAAAAATATATTTAAAGCAAATAATCTTAAGATGTACATGTATAAATAATTCACCACTAAAATTAATATTTCTCCATTTAAAAATATATTTCTAGAAATTTTGGTGAAAAATATAAAGAACTTGGTCATTTAAATTCTTCAAGCAGAAAATATCAATTTCTCACATATTGTGCCTGTTGCTAATTATGCCATATTCTCACTTATTTATTCGATAAATACCTGCTATGTGCTAGGCAATAGGCACCAGGTTCTACATGCAGGCAAGTCAGATCAGGTTCCTGTTCTCATGGAGTTTATGTTCTGATTTGGAAAAGATGGACAAGAAATAAGAAAAATATCAGGTATATAATTATGTGCAAGGGACATGCAGATAATTAAAATAGAGTGACAAAATAGAATCACTATTTAGAATAGGTAGTCAGAAAAGGTCTCTTTGAGATATGACATTATTAAAGTAGAGTCTGAATGACAAGAAGCCATACACATAATAACAGGAAAAAAAGAAGATACATGTAAGGCCTTTAGGTAGAAACAGCCTGGCCTGAGGAAAGAACAGGGAAGGCCTATGTGACTGAAACAGAGTAGGGCAAAGGGAAAAATATGACAGTATGTGATGATTTATAAAGGCAGGCAAGAAAAAGCTCATGGACTAAAATATTTTCAAAATATGAAAGCATATCTCTTATTTTATAGCAATCTAATAGTTTGAAATTTGAAAGACACTCCAATTAATGAAAAAAATTTCTATAAAGGCAGTTAAACATAGTTAATATAATTTAATTTTTTGGTGTTCACATCTTTTTTTTTTTTTAATTTTTTTTTTTAAGATTTTTTTAATTTTTATTTTTAGAGAGAGGGGAGGGGAGGGAGACAGAGAGGGAGAGAAACAGCAATGTATGGTTGCCTCTCACATGGCCCTCACGGGGACCTGGCCCACAACCTAGGCATGTGCCCTGACTGGGAATCGAACCGGGACCCTCTGGTTCCCAGCCCGTGCTCAATCCACTGAGCTACACCAGCCAGGGCTGGTGTTCACATCTTTAAAAAACTAACATAAAAACAAAATCTGGAGGACTTCCGCCAAGATGGTGGCGTAGGTGGACGCACTGCACCGCCGCTCACAACCAGAGAGTTTAAACAACGAACTCAATAGCGAAAAATAAACAACCAGAACAGACAGAATCGAACTGAAGGGAAGTCCGACACCCAGGAAGTTGGGGAGGACGTACATCCAGGCCGGTAAGCGGGGCAGAACCGAGTGGAGGAGCGGAGTGAGAGGCAGTTTGCCCGGAGGAACTCACCCCGGGAGCGCCTAAACAAAACACTACCCCGAGCAACGGGTGAACCTCGCAGGCCGGTGGCGTAACTGGAGAGGCCAGTGGGAACCAGCAGGGCCGAGACTGGCGGAAAAGGCAGTGGGGAACTGGGGAGCAGAGAGTGATTGGGAGCGGCGGTGAACGGCAGACGCCATTGCTCCCTCCCAGGCCCCACCCCCAGAGGAAACATCACAAAAAAGTGACCCAGGTTGCCAGGCACCAACAAACACCTAAGACTCCGACAGGTGCGCCGAGATAAAAAAAGAATGAAAATGGCCAAAACGAAAGATCAGAACAAATTACAACTAATGAATGAAGAGATAGCCAAATTAACAGATGCCCAGTTTAAAACACTGGTAATCAGGATGCTCACAAAACTGGAAGAAATAGTTGAACACATGAACAAAACGATAAAGATAATGGAAGAAGATTTACAGGGAACCAATAGGGAAAAAAGGAAGCTGGGACTCAAACCAATGGGGTGGACCAGAAGGAAGAAACAAGAATTCAAAAAAATGAGGAGGGACTCAGGAACCTCAGAGACATTTGTAAACGACCCAACATCTGGATCATAGGGCTGCCAGAAGGACAAGAGGAACACCAAGAAATTGAACGTATTTTTGA
>PVJI01027174.1:0-18043 GCA_004026765.1 Micronycteris hirsuta
AGAAAATCTTGGAGGACTTCAAGAAGGACATTGATAGCAACACAATTATAGTAGGGGACTTCAACACCCCACTGTCAAAAATGGACAGATCCTCCAAACAAAATATCAGCAAAGACATTGTGGCATTGAACAATGCCCTAGAAGAAATGGACTTAACTGATATATATAGGGCCTTTCACCCCAAAGAAGCTAAATACACTTTTTTTAAAGTGCACATGGAACATTTTAAAAAATAGACCATATAATAGGACACAAAACAAGCCTCAACAAATTCAAGAAAATTGAACTCATACCAAGTATTTTCTCTGACCACAAGGGACTGAAATTAGAAACAACCCAAAGGAAAAAAACCCAAAACACTCAAAATCATGGAGACTGAATAGCATGCTATTAAACAATGAATGGGTCAAGGATGAGATTAGGGAAGAAATCAAAAAGTTCCTTGAAACAAATGAAAATGAACTTATAACAACCCAAAACTTACGGGACACAGTGAAGGCAGTCCTGAGAGGGAAGTTCATAGCCATACAGGCCTACCTAAAAAAAAAACAGAAACAGTTCACACAAACAACCTGACCCTACGCCTACAAGAACTCGAGGAACAACAGCAAAGACAACCCAGAGCAAGTAGAAGGAAGGAAATAACCAAGATCAGATCAGAATTAAATGACTTAGAGACTAAAAGGACAATTCTAAGGATCAATGAATCCAGGAGCTGGTTCTTCGAAAAGATAAACAAAATAGACAGGTCTTTAAGCAGGCTCATCAAGAAAAAAAGAGAGAGGACCCAAATAAACTCAATCAGAAATGAAAGAGGAGCTATTACAACTGATGCCACAGATACAAAGGATTATAAGACACTACTATGAAGAACTGTATGCCAAGAAATATGAAAACCTAGGCAAAATGGACAAATTTTTAGAAAAATATAATCTTCCAAAACTCAATAAGGAAGAAACAGAAAGCCTGAACCAACCAATAACAGCAGATGAAATTAAAGCAGTAACCAAAAAACTTCCAACACACAAAAGCCCTGGACCAGATGGTTTCACAGGAGAATTCTACAAAGCATTTAAGGAAGAACTAACACCTATCCTTCACAGACTATTCCAAAAAGTCCAAAATGATGGAAGATTCCCAAACTCTTTCTATGAAGCCAGCATCATCCTAATCCCAAAACCAGAAAAAGACACAACAAAGAAAGAAAACTTCAGGCCAATATCACTGATGAACATTGACGCTAAAATCCTCAACAAAATATTAGCAAACCGCATCCAGCAATACGTCAAAAAGATCATACAAGCCCGGCTGGTGTAGCTCAGTGGATTGAGCGTGGGCTGGGAACCAGAGGGTCCTGGTTCGATTCCCAGTCGGGGCACATGCCTGGGTTGCAGGCCAGGTCCCCAATGAGGGCCATGTGAGAGGCAACCATACATTGCTCTTTCTCCCTCCCTTCTCCTCTCTCTGAAAATAAATAAATAAAATCTTAAAAAAAAAAAAAAGATCATACAGCATGACCAAGTGGATTTCATCCCAGGGATGCAAGGATGGTACAACATTCGCAAAACAATAAACGTAATACATCACATAAACAAAAGCAAAGACAAAGATCACACGATCACATCAATAGATGCAGAAAAAGTATTCGATAAGGTACAGCATCCATTTATGATAAAGACACTTAGAAAAGTGGGAATAGAAGGAGCATTCCTCAACATAATAAAGGCCATATATGAGAAACCTACAGCCAACATTATACTCAATGACAAAAACTAAAATCTTTCCCACTAAGATCAGGAACAAGACAAGGTTGTCTACTATCAACACTTCTATTCAACAAACTACTGGAAGTTTCGGCCACAGCAATCAGACAAGAAAAGGAAATAAAAGGCATCCAAATTGGAAAGGAGGATTCAAAACTGTCGTTGTTTGCAGATGACATGATAGTATACTTAGAAAATCCTATAGACACTGCCAAAAAACTACTCGATACAATAATTGAATTTGGCAAAACAGCAGGATATAAAGTCAATATCCAGAAATCAAAGGCATTTTTGTATACCAACAATGAAACAACAGAAACAGAAATCAGGAAAAAAATCCCATTTGATATAGCAACAAAAAAAAAATTAAAAACCTGGGAATAAACCTAACCAAGGAGGTAAAAAACCTGTACTCAGAAAACTACATAACACTGAAGAGAGAAATCATGGAAGACACAAAGAAATGGAAACATATACCATGCTCATGGATTGGAAGAATCAATATCATCAAAATGTCCATACTCCACAAAGCAATTTATAGATTCAATGCAATCCCTATCAAAGTACCAATGGCATATTTCATGGATATAGAACAAACACTTCAAAAATATTTATGGAACCATAAACAACCCCGAATATCAGCTGCAATTCTGAGAAAGAAGAGCAAAGCAGGAGGGATCACAATTCCTGATATCAAACTATATTACAAGGCCACTGTAATCAAAACTGCTTGGTACTGGCATAAAAACAGACAGATAGACCAATGGAACAGAATAGTGAGCCCAGAAATAAACTCAAGTTTCTACAGGCAATTAATCTTCAACGAAGTGGACAGAAGCCTGAAATGGAATAAATATAGCCTCTTCAACAAATGCTGTTGGGAAATATGGATGGCTACATGCAAAAAAATGAAACTCGAGCACCAACTTACACCATACACAAAAATAAATTCAAGGTGGACTAAAGACTTAAATGTAACTTGTGACACCATAAAAGTTCTAGAGGAAAACATCGGTAGGAAAATCTCAGACATTCCACGCAGCAACATCTTCAATGATATGTCCCTAGAGCAAGGGACATAAAGTAAAGAATAAACAAATGGGACCTATCAAAATAAAGAGCTTCTGTGAGGGTAAAAAAATAGTATTAAAATAAAAAGAGATCCAACCATATAGAAAAACATATTTGCCAATGATACCTCAGACAAGGGTCTGATCTCCAAAATATATAAAGAACTCATACAACTCCACTCCAGGAAGACAAAAAAAAAACAATTAAAAAATGGGCAAACGACATGAAAAGACACTTCTCGAAAAAGGACATACGGAAGGCCCAGAGTCATATGAAAAGATGCTCAACATCATTAGCCATCAGAGAAATGCAAATTAAAACCACGATGTGATACCACCTCACACCAGTCAGAATGGCCATCATCAACAAAGCAACAGATAACTGTTGGAGGGGATGTGGAGGAAAGAGAACTCTATTGCACTGTTGGTGGGAATGCAGACTGGTGCAGCCATTGTGGAAAACAGTATGGAACTTCCTCAGAAAAATGAAAATGGAACTGCCTTTCGACCCGGCAATTCCACTACTGGGATTATACCCTAAGAATCCTAAAAAAACAATTCAAAAGAACCTATACACTCCAATGTTCATAGCAGCACAATTCACAGTAGCCAAGTGCTGGAAACAACCTAAGTGCCCATCTACAAGTGAATGGATCAAGAAACTATGGTATATTTACACAATGGAATTCTACAGAGCAGAAAGAAAGAAGGAGCTTATACCCTTTGCAAGAGCATGGATGGAACTGGAGAGCATTATGCTAAGTGAAGTGAGCCAGGTGGTGAGGCATGAATACCATATGATCTCACCTTTAACTGGATCATAAACAACAAAAGCAGAAAGCAAGAAAAACAGAACCAGAGACATTGAAATTAAAAACAGTCTAACAATATCCAGTGGGGAGGGGGAGGAGACAATAGGGAGAAGGGTTTTCAGGAACCACTTTAGAGTACACATGGACAGAACCAAGGGGGAGGAGGGAGGCTGGGGAGGGAGGTGGAGTTGGAGGGGGAGGGAGGAGTGGAGGGTAGAGGATGCAGATAACTGTAATTGAACAACAATAAAGTAATCACTTTTAAAAAAGAGTTTTTAATGGGGGCTACTTTGTGGAAAGGAGTAAATTTGGCTCCCTAGTGCTTTTATTTCACTCAGAATCAGCGCCTTCTCTAAACGGAAGAGGAGTTTTTGTCAGCCAACTCTGGCTTTACCATTTCTGTTCTACGTGTTTGGACAGAGAAAGAAAGGAAATAAAGAGACATATCATACAAAATTTCTAATGAGCCTTCCCAAACAGGAAAAATTACCCAGAGGCCTCCTATCTACATATTTCTATGTCACCTCAGGCCCGTGATCACCACTAGTACAAGAATAAATTTTCACTAAAAGAGACTTTGAATGCTTTGAACGCCTATCTTTTATTTACTCCTGTTTCTTTCTAACAACCTATTTCAAATGTTCATATCTTTTAAAGACTATAACCCACGCCATGCCCAGGTGTTTTAGCTGGTTGGAGCGTCATTCCCTCTGTGCACCAAAAGGTTGCAGGTTCTATCCTGGTCACAGCACATAGCTGGGCTGTGGGTTCAGTCCCCAGTAGGGGCGTGTACAGGAGGCAACTGATACTCTCTCTCTCTCTCTCTGTCCCCCTAACTGCCCCCCCCGTCTCTGTCATATCAGTGAATAGATCCTTGAGAGAGGATTTTAAAAAAGAATATAAGCCACTTATCTATCAATATATGTACTTTAAATCATCTTAATAAAAAGAGCCACTTTTTTAAAAAGTGATCATTTAAATGCCTCAAAAGAAGAAACGAATCCAGAAGTGAATTAAATAATAAGATTTTGTGTTAAATAATTGTTCCTCCACGTTTTACCCATATGAATGGTGAAAACAAGAAGGAAACTCAAAACATATCCAGGGACCCAGAATTGCTGTATACATTAGCCTTAGATTTAGCTCCCAATAATAGAAACCCAAGTAACAAGAGCTTACGCAAAATATTTAGTTTTTTCCTCACATGTAAACTTGTATAGATAGTCCAGAGGAAGGCAGTTCTAAATTCTCACAGTCACCTTATCATCTGAAGATGGCAGCTGCAGCTCTGACAGCAAAAGCTATGGACTGAACAGAAGTATGTCACAAGACCCCTAGGTGCAAGGTAGGCTCTGTGACATTTAATTTTTCAGGCCGGCACCTTACAGCCAGAATAGAACTGAGGTTGTGTTCATTAGGAATAATTGGATAGTACATATGCAGCCCTACATGTATTGGCCATAAAATAAGGAAATAAATATAGTGATGAAATTTTAGAAACAGCCCCCTTTCTCGATGCTACCTCTTTAGGAGGTTAATATGGGAAGAAATCTTTATATCCAAATAAACAGAAAGTGAGAAGCATTTATCGGATAGAAGAGTCTTGAAAGAAAAAACTGTTAGAACAAACAATTGAGAAACGATAGAGTCTAACTAAGACTTTACCAAAACTTATGAATGGATGCGGAATAAAGAAACATAAATTTTTTTCCCAATCTTCAGCAAACAAAAGCAATTCATGTGATACTTTAAAAACTGAATGCTTATGGAAAATGACAAGAGAAATATTTTAATATTGCCATGCTCAGGCCTATGTAATTGTTACTCCAAAAAGAAAGGAAGAAAAATATATGCCCACAAGAGTCTCCATCAAGTCAAACATCATATGAATTTGAGTGCGGGGGAACCCTTCTTTTGGGGGGATACTAAATTACCAAACCCAGTCCTGGCTCTGATTTCATGACTTCCTCCCAGAAGTTCTCAATGGCTCATATCCTCTGGAAAAGTAAATCCAGCCATTTAGATAGAAATCACCCTTTCTCTTTCTTATTCCTCCTCTGTACTACTGACCTCAGTGTGAGTGAAGGTCCAGTTCCCTCCAGTAAGATTATGGGTCCCTCTTCAATCTTCCTGTTACAAAGAGCTTAATGGAGGGCTGAGAGGAAAGAGGTATAAATAGTGCAAATAATGGCCCAAATGAAAGAGCAGATGAAAACGCCAGAAAAAATACAACTAAGCCACAAAGAGATAGCCAACCTATCAGATGCATAGTTGAAAACACTGGTAATCAGGATACTCACAGAATTGGTTGAATTTGGTCGCAAATTAGACGGAGAAATGAAGAGTACGCTAAGAGAAATAGCAGAACCTAATGGAACCTAGATGCTGGGGATCTCCTAAGCTGCCACTCCCTGAAACTCTCAGCCTTCATGCCAATGGCCTTCAGTTACTTCCGTCCAGTTTCCTGAGTGCCCTGCCCCAGCTTCAGAGGCTCAATCTGTCAGTGAATAAGCTACGTCCAACCTTGGTGCTCCCGGAAGTGTTGATTAGCTCAAGTCTGAGGGTGCTACATCCGTCCCACAATGAGCTCTGCGTTCAGCCCTGTAAGGCCTTCTCTTCTCTCCCTCGACTACAGGAGCTCTGGCTGAGTGGCAACAACATCACTAACTTATCCAGGAAGATCCTGGAAGGATTGAGATGGCTGAAGACCCTAGACGTCAGTTGGAAGCAAATAAAGACACTGAATCCAGGCTGCTTCTCCTCTCTTCCTGCCCTTACTTCACTGAATCTCCTGGATACCCATTTCCCAGGCAGACATCTCCAGGGTTCCCAGAAGCCGAGCCACCTACAGCTGGGTTCTACTGAGATGCTGGAGATCTATCCTCCCTGGCCTTCAGCACTGCTCTGCTTGGAATTATGGGCAACTCGTTCCATTACACTTGGGGTCCCAGTGGAGAGCCCTTCTTGTTCTTGGAGAACCTTACCATACAAACTAACTACGTGTTGCTGAGTCCATTCAAGGCCACAGTCCACTTTCCTTCCCTGCGTCACCTTACCTTGTGAAGCTGCAGCCATGACATTTTCTCTGGCCGTCCACCCCAGCGAGTCTTCTCACAGCTTCCTCTCCTGGAGCACTTGCACTTCTGGTCTGATCACCAGGGTGCAGAAGGTCTGCATCTATTTGGGATGCCCAGGCTGCGTGTGCTGGAGCTGGGGGACTTGGATTTCCTCTACAACCCAAGATCAGTGCAGCTGGAGATGCTACTGAAGGATCTGCCTCAGTTACAGGTGCTGTTGCTGGGTAACCTAAACCTTGGGAACCTCTCCAACTCCAGCTTCAGGGGCTTGGGCTCCCTTCAGCTGCTGCTACTCAACTCCAAATGGGCTCTGGGGCTGGACAGCAGCCTCCATGAACTAATCCCCCAGATGCCTCCATATGTTTATTTCTCAGATATCACCTTCACCTGCCAGTGTGAAAGCTCTTGGGTGGGGCCTTGGGCAACACGGGCCCCAAACACCTTTGTGTATGAGCTGGACAAATCCATCTGCAATGCCAATGCCTCTGACTACTCCAAGACATCGTTGCTCTCCTTCCTTTATGGTCTCTGCTCACATGATCTTGAGTTTCAGAGCTTTCTAACCAGCTTCACTCTGATGTTCTTGCTCACCTTCCTGGCATTGCTTCGTTGTCCCAAATGTCCCTGGCTTCACCACCTCCGGACCCTATTTCATGCCTGGTGGTGGACACTGTGCAGTTAGCATCCCAAAAACCAATTCCATTATGATGTCTTTGTATCCTACAGTGAGCAGGACCAAGCCTGGGTACTGGAGGAGCTGGTTCCTGCCCTGGAGAAGCCTCTTCCAGAGAGCAAGGGTCTGAGGTTATGTCTGCCTGAGAGGGACTTTGAGGTTGGGCAGGACAGGGTGGATGCTATGGCTGACAGCATGCACACCAGCAGAGCCACCGTCTGTGTGCTCATCTGCTAGGCCCTGGGAAGTTTCTGGTGTAATGTGCAGCTCAGGCTGGCCACACACAACTTGGTGGCCAGGCCTGGGACTGCTTGCCTTCTACTGCTGTTTCTGGAACCTATTGATCGGCTGCAGCTTCACAGCTACCACCGCCTTGGCCGGGGGCTGAAGAAAGAGGACTACTTTGATTTGTCCCGAGGGAGTGTCGACTGGGACGCCTTCTGAAAACAACTCCGGAAAAGGCTAAAGACAGCTGGGAGAGGGAGAGAGCATTAGCGGCTATGAAAAAGAGATTCAGCCAGGCCAGGATGCCTCCTATCCGGGGCCTGGATGACATCATGTCACTGGAGGGCAAGCTCAGAAAGGCAGCGCTCTGCAGGCAATGCTCCGCTCAGGCCCACTTTCCATCCTAAAAGTGATACATGAAGAAGCCAAATCCCAAAGGGATGACATATTACAAAGCACTTGGAAACAAGATATTCATTCAGAAAACAGTTCTGATACCCTCTAGTCCTGTCAGCACAGAGCATCCCCTAAAGAAGAACACACAAAAATGTTTTTCAGGACTTCCGGCCAAGATGGAGGCGTAGGTGGATGCATTGTTCTTCCTCGCACAACCAAAAGAGGAAAAAAAGCAATTTAGAGAGCAAGGGCAGCCAGATATGACAGAAAATTGAACTGAGTGAAATTCTGACAACCAAGGAGTTAAAGAAGACACGTTCATCCAGACCAGTAGGCAGGGTGGGGCTGGGTGGAGACCGCTGGGGAGACGCGGTTTGTGGAGCGGTGCCGGTGGCACTCCAGCCACCTTAGCGGCCCGTGGTGGGCATGCCTGGCCAAAGCGCGGAGGGCACACTCTGTGAGACCAGGGCTGAGACTGGTGAACCCAGAGGTCCCTCATTAGCGTGCGGATAGACCGGGAGGAAAAGCTGGGGGGTGGAACAGACTGCTTGGCCCACCAACACAGGGAAATAAAGCCTCAAACCACCGATTGAGGACACCTGTGAGGGTTGAGGTGGTGGCAAGAGGAACCCCCAGCCTCACAGGAGAGTTTGTTGGGGAGGCCCACAGGGACTCGGAACTGTGCAGGCCCGCCCACTCACCCCAGAGCCAGCAAGGAGGAGATCAACTTGCTTGTGGGCAGTTGGGGAGGTGTGGAGAGCGGAGCAAACGCCAGTGTTCTCTCAGGCCCCGCCCCCACACACAGTGTCATAACACAACAACATGGGTTTCCCCGCCCTGGTGAACACCTAAAGCTCCGCCCCTTAAAGTAACAGGCGCACGGAGGGGAACAAAAAAAGGCCCAAATGAGAGAGAAATAAATTGCGGCAAGATAGGGGGGAGCAGAGTCCACTTCCTCCTCCCCACAAGTGAAAACCTAGCTGATTTTCTGAGGAACAGAGCAAACTCCCAACAGTATTCCAGCATATATGAAGATTGGTGACCAAGATTACAGGGGAAATTGAACGATCAGATGCCTGACACAGACAGGAGGACCAGGGGAGCAGGCATGACCAGACACTTTTAAAGCAAGCCAGCAGAAGTTTTTTGTTTGTTTGTTTGTTTTCCCCACCCTCCTTCCTATCTGTCCTTCTTTATTTTTTTAATTCCTTCTTCCTTCCTTTCATTTAGTATTCCTAGTCTTCTCCTCTTCTTATTTCTTATTTTCATTTTTTATTTTTATTTTTATATATATTTTCTTACTTTATTTTTTTTCTTTCCTTTCTTCTTCTTCCTTACCCTCTCTTCTTTATCCACAGGTGAGACATTAAAATCTACAGTTGAAAAGAGAACAGAGCTAGATCCAGACAAGGGTCAGCCCTAAAAACAGAGACAATGACACAATATTAACTTCGCTGCTCCAGAGAACTTGACAGATCAATTTAAGAATCAGAGGCCAGCAAGAAGAGTCTCACAAACAATGGGAAGACAAACAATCCCCAAATGAAAGGAAAGGAGGAAGCCCCAGAAAGAATGATAACTAAAACAGAGGCAAGCCAACCATCAGATATTGAGTTCAAAGCATTGGTTATCAGGAGGTTCAAGAAACCTGATGAGCTCGCAGAGGGTTTCCAGAAACTAGAGGGAAACTATAATGAACTCACTGCAAACTATGTCAACATGGAAAAGGAAATAGAAATGATCCACGAGGGCCAAGAGGAAATGAAGAATACAATATCTGAACTGAAGAATACAATAGAAGGAATCAAAAGCAGGCTCAATGAAGCAGAGGACCAGATCAGCGATCTGGAAGACAAGGTAGAAAAAAGCATCCAAAAAGAGCAGGAAAAGGAAAAGAGACTCAAAAAGAACAAAGAGGTGTTAAGGGAAATGCAGGACAACATGAAACGCAATAATATCCATATTATAGGAATACCAGAAGGAGAAGAAGAAGAACATGGGATAGAAAACATGTTTGAAAAAGTAATGATGGAAAACTTCCCTAATCTGATGAGAGAAAAAGTCACACAAATCCAGGAAACACAGAGAGTCCCAATCAAAAGAAACCCTAACAGGCCCACTTCAAGACACATCACAATTAAAATGGCAAAACTCGAAGACAAAGAGAGAATATTAAAGGCAGCGAGACAGAGACAGGAAGTAACATACAAGGGAGCCCCGATAAGGTTAGCAGCTGACTTCTCAATGGAAACACTCCAAGCCAGAAGAGAATGGCAAGAAATATTCCAAGTAATGAGAACGAGAGGTCTGCAACAAAGGCTACTGTACCCAGCAAGGTTCTCAATCAAGATAGATGGCCAAATAAGGAGCTTCCCAGACAAAAGAAGTCTAAAAGAATACACCTCCACCCAACCAGCTCTGCAAGAGATGCTAAAGGGACTGCTTTAAAGAAAGGAAGGAAAAGAGAGAGAGAAAGGAACACAGATACAAAAAAAAAAATGGCAATGAATAAGTACTTATCAATAATAACCTTAAACGTAAATGAATTAAATGCTCCAATTAAAAGACATAGAATAGATGAATGGATAAGAAAACATGACCCACACATAGGCTGCCTACAAGAGACCCACCTCAGGGCAAAAGACCTTCACAGACTGAAAGTGAAGGGCTGAAAACAAGTTTTCCAAGCAAATGGACAGGAAAAAAAGCTGGGGTAGCAATACTCATATCAGACAAAATAGACTTCAAAAAAAGGGCCATCAAGATAGACCCAGAAGGACACTTCATAATACTCAAGGGAAAATTCCACCAAGAAGACATAAACATTGTAAATATATACGCACCCAATACAGGAGCACCCAAATACATAAAGAAAATCTTGGAGGACTTCAAGAAAGCTATTGACAGCAGCACAATTATAGTAGGGGACTTCAACACCCCACTGTCAAAAATGGACAGATCCGCCAAACAAAATATCAGCAAAGATATTGCGGCATTGAACAATACTCTAGATGAAATGGACTTAGCTGATATATAACAGCCTTTCACCCCACAGAAGCTAAATACACATTCTTTTCAAATGCACATGGAACATTTTTAAAAATAGACCACATGATAGGACACAAAACAAGCTTCAACAAATTCAAGAAAATTGAACTCATACCAAGTATTTTCTCTGACCACAAGGGACTGAAATTAGAAAAAACCGAAAGGAAAAAAACCCAAAATACTCAAAATCATGGAGATTAGACAATGAATGGGTTAAGGATGAGATTAGGGATGAAATCAAAATATTCCTTGAAACAAATAAAAAAGAACTGACAACAACCCGAAACTTGTGGGACACAGCGAAGGCAGACCTGAGAGGGAAGTTCATAGCGATACAGGTCTACCTAAAAAAAAAAATACAAACAGTTCACACAAGCAACTTAACCCTATGCCTACAAGAACTTGAGGAACAAAAACAAAGACAACCCAGAGCAAGTAGAAGAAAGGAAATAACCAAGATCAGAGCAGAATTAAATGACATAGAGACTAATAGCACAATTCTAAGGATCGATGAATCCAGGAGCTGTTTCTTTGAAAAGATAAACAAAATAGACAAGCCTTTAAGCAGGCTCATCAAGAAAAAAAGAGAGAGGACCCAAATAAACTCAATCAGAAATGAAAGAGGAGATATTACAACTGACGCCACAGAAATACAAAGGATTGTAAGAAACTACTATGAAGAACTGTATGCCAAGAAATTTGAAACCCTAGGTGAAATGAATGAATTTCTAGAAAAATATAATCTTCCAAAACTCATTAAAGAAGAAGCAGAAATCCTGAACCGACCAATAACAGTGGATGAAATTGAAGCAGTAATCAAAAAACTCCCGACACACAAAAGCCCTGGACCACACGGTTTCACAGGAGAATTCTACAAAGCATTTAAGGAAGAGCTAACCCCAATCATTCACAGACTATTCCAAAAATTCTAAAATGATGGAAGACTCCCCAACTCTTTCTGAGATGCCAGCATCATCCTAATCCCAAAACCAGAAAAAGACATAACAAAGAAAGAAAACATCAGGCCAATATCATTGATGAATATTGACGCTAAAATCCTCAACAAAATACTAGCAAACCACATCCAGCAACATACTAAGAAGATCAAACACCATTACCAAGTGGGATTCACCCCAGGGATGAAAGGATGGTACAATAATCGCAAAACAATAACTGTAATACATCACATAAAAGCAAAGACAAAAATCACATGATCATATCAATAGATGCAGAAAAAGTATTCGATAAGGTACAGCATCCATTTATGATTAAAAAAAAACACTTAGCAAAGTGGGAGTAGAGGGATCATTCCTCAACATAATAAAGGCAATATATGAGAAACCTACTGCCAACATTATACTCAATGGACAAAAACTAAAATCTTTCCCACTAAGATCAGGAACAAGACAAGGTTGCCCATTATCACCACTTCTATTCAACATAGTACTGGAAGTTTTGGCCACAGCAATCAGACAAGAAAAAGAAATAAAAGGCATCCAAATTGGAAAGGAGGAATCCAAACTATCGTTGTTCGCAGATGACATGATAGTGTACTTAGAAAATCCTATAGACTCCACCAAAAAACTACTCGATCTAATAATTGAATTCGGCAAAACAGCGAGTTACAAAGTCAACATACAGAAATCAAAGGCATTTTTGTATACCAACAGTGAAACAGCAGAAACAGAAATCAGGGAAAGAATCCCATTTGATATAGCAACAAAAAAAATAAATAAAATACCTGGGAATAAACCTAACCAAGGAGGTAAAAGATCTGTACTCAGAAAACTACACAACACTGAAGAGAGAAATCAGGGAGGTCACAAACAAATGGAAACATATACCATGCTCATGGATTGAAAAAATAAACATCATCAAAATATCCATACTACCCAAAGCAATTTGTAGATTCAATGCAATCCTTATTAAAGTACCAATGGCATATATCACGGATATAGAACAAACACTTCAAAAATTTATATGGAACCATAAACGACCCTGAATATCAGCTGCAATTTTGAGAAAGAAGAGCAAAGCAGGAGGGATCACAATTCCTGATATCAAACTGTATTACAAGGCCACTATAATCAAAACAGCTTGGTACTGGCATAAAAACAGACAGATAGACCAATGGAACAGAATAGAGAGCCCAGAAATAAACTCAAGTCTCTATGGGCAATTAATCTTCAACAAAGGGGGCAGAAGCATAAATGGAATAAAAATAGCCTCTTTAACAAATGGTATTGGGATATCTGGATGGCTATATGCAAAAAAATGAAACTCGAGCACCAACTTACACCATACACAAAAATAAATTCAAGGTGGATAAAAGACTTAAATGTAACTCATGACACCATAAAAGTTCTTCAGGAAAACCTTGGTAGGAAAATCTCAGACATTCCACGCAGCAACACCTTCAATTATATGTCTCCTAGAGCAAGGAACATAAAAGAAAGAATAAACAAATGGGACTTTATCAAAATAAAGAGCTTCTGTGGGGCTAAAGAAAACAGTATTAAAATAAAAAGAGGACCAACAGTATGGGAAAACATATTTGCCAATGATACATCAGACAAGGGTTTGATCTCCAAAATATGTAAAGAACTCATATGACTCCACTCCAGGAAGACAAAAAAAAAAAAAACAATAAATGGGCAAAAGAAATGAACAGACGCTTCTCAAAAGAGGACATAGAGAGGGCCCAGGGACATATGAAAAGGTGCTCAACATCATTAGCCATCAGAGAGATGCAAATTAAAACCACAATGAGAACCACAAATTAAAACCACAACACCTCACACCAGTCAGAATGGCCATCATCAACAAAGCAACAGATAACTGCTGGAGGGGATGTGGAGAAAAGGAAACCCTACTGCACTGTTGGTGGGAATGCAGACTGGAGCAGCCACTGTGGAAAACAGTATGGAACTTCCTCAGAAAAATGAAAATGGAACTGCCTTTCAACCCAGCAGTTCCACTACTGGGATTATACCATAAGAATCCTGAAAAACCAATTCAAAAGAACCTTTGCACTCCTATGTTCATAGCAGCACAATTCACAATAGCCAAGTGCTGGAAACAACCTAAGTGCCCATCTACAAATGAGTGGATCAAGAAACTATGGTACATTTACACAATGGAATTCTATGCAGCAGAAAGGAAGAAGGAGCTTATACCCTTTGCAACAGCATGGATGGAACTGGAGAACATTATGCTAAGTGAAGCAAGCCACGTGGTTAGGGACAAATACCATATGATCTCACCTTTAACTGGAACATAATTAACAAAAGCAAAAAGCAAGCAAAGCTTAACCAGAGACATTGAAATTAAGAACAATCTAACAATAGACAGGGGAGAGGGGGGAGGGGACAATGGGGAGAAGGGTCTTCAGGAACCACTATAGAGGACACATGGACAGAACCAAGGGTGGGGAGGAGGTAGGGAAGGGGGATGGGATTGGAGGGGGAACGGAGGGGAGAGTATGCAGACAACTGTAATTGAACAACAATAAAGTAAAAAAAATAAATTAAAAAAAATGTTTTTCAGAATCACATCTGCATTTTCATAATAAATCCAGTCTACCTGATGAAAGTAATGTATTTACTTGTTTGTTAAAAAAAAAAAACTTTATTCTAGTGGAATGGGGCAAGAATCAATGAGGTATTTGTCAGCATGTTGAAGCTAAATTGAAACCATGTTTGCAATTCACCAAAGGTCCAAAAATTCAAAGAGCTTTCCTAACTTATAAGGCTCTCACAAGTATTACAGTATTACAGCGGGAGGGTAATAGTTGTGATCCTGTATGACATGTGGGGAATCTGAGCACATAAATCTGGCACAGCCGTTACATCATAAAGTTTGCATTTGGCCCCAGTTCCTCTGAGACACAATCCAGTAGTCTTTGTTCTCCACTCTGTCTTTCTTCTCTAACCAATGCCAGCTTACCTTGCTACAAAGTTAATAAGGCAAACATGTGGCAAACACTTCCCCCTGCCTGCAAATCTGTCAAAGCAATGTCACCAAATACAACTTGTGTGTGCTACCGCCACCGCGTGGTCATATCTTTTTTCCTTGTTCAGCTGGGAAATCCGCCGAAAACCCCTACACAATCTTTGGTCAAACTAAGGAACCACTCACATTTTGGCTCAGTGAGTGAAAGAGTTCCACACAAGTTCTTCAGGAAGAAGTGCCAATTCTTTCAGTTAATAGAGTGAGACTATCTGAGGTCCAATGACATAACTGAGACTTTGCTGACCAAGCCACATTGCAGAAGTCCTTCCCACAGCCCCAACTTTGTCTACTGTCCACTCATGACACTCGGAAAATACGCTTTGTTTTTGTCGGTGTTGATGAAAACCTCCAGTTCTCATTAACTTTGATATTTCCCATGACACTTTTTTATTCCATCGAGGTTGCCTGGATGGTTTTTTTTCTTGACACATCTTAGATGCACACCAGTGTAATTTCAAGATTGAAAGAAATTTGCTTCTGATGCTTCAATCCCTTCTACCACGTTCCCAGCCTGCATGTATCTGACAACATCCATGATCTCAAGTAGTCTTCTGAAGCAGCTTGTTCCAACAGTGGGTATTCTAAGAAAGTTACTCTTTGCATTGAATTATAATAAATTTCCTTGTAAGTTTTAGCTATTATTTGGAATTCTCAACTTTTAGGATTAAATAAGACAAGTTGTATTGCTCTTAAATGATCACCCTTACTTTGTTCCAACAGAGTCTTTCGTTCACCAATTGAAATGTCCCAATTCCTTCCACTGTTGCTCATTTTCCCTGCTTCTCAGCCCTCGAAGTTCCTTCCCTCCTAATGCTCTGCAGTTTGCCCATGTACTGCTTAAACTGTGAGACACAGAAATTATGAAGCGCTGTGTATCTGATCTCTGCGGAACCAAAGAGGATTAGATCATTCCCTCCATTTCTGTATTCTGAATTCACATTATTGGATGTGGCAAAAGTGTTGATTTAAACATATAATTTGCTTACTTAATTTCATGCATGTGTGGAATCTAATGAACAAAATAAGCTAACAACATAGAAACAGACTCATAGACAGAGAATGGACGGACAGCTGTCAGAGTGGAGAAGGTGAGAAAGGCGAAGGGGTTAAGCAAAGTAATAATAATAATAATAACTGATAGGCAATAGAGGCAACAGTATGGCAATTACTGAGAGGAAGGGGGTGGGGAAGTAGACGAGGGTAAAGGGGGGATGAATGGTGACAGAAGGAGACTTGCCCTGGGGTGGTGCACACACAATTCAATACACAGATGATGTGTATAGAATTGTGTACCAGAAACCTGCATAATTTTATTAGTCAATGTCACCCCAAAGCATTCAATAAAAGATAAAAATAAAATATTCAGAAAAGCAAAACGAAAATTTCCATGAACCAAAAATACTGCCGATAATCACCTTGAATCTCTTCTAACACAGAATGATGCTTCTGTTCTTGTAATTTTAACAGACAATATAGTGGAATAATATTTAATAATAAAATACCTGTGTCAAGACAAATTTGTAAGAAGAGAAGTATTATAGCTTGTATTAATTTAAAACACCTCACTATAAAATAAATAAATTAAAATTTAATTTGCTTTTCTCTGGCTGAAATGAGATTAAAAGAACAAATTCAGAAAACAAGTAAGACAATAGTTTACAGTCAAGTGCTAATGGAACTGTTGTTTTAATTTAAAAATCCCAGCATTACCTCAGCACACCTGGGACTGGTATAGGTATACAATTATGGAAAGAAGGAAATAGATGGAATGAGACTTTGAAGGGCCTTGAAAGATCTTGCAAAGAAGAATTTCTATTTCTACCCTCTGTCTTTCTATCCTTTGGCTTTGTAGAACTCTTTGCTCTTACATTTTCATTTTTAAGTCCAATATCATCTCGTTGGTGGGAAAACACAGCTGCCTTCTTATAAATATGTACCAATATTTCTGCTTATACATCATATTCATTTTTTATTCATGTCTGTATATTTGTGTAGTTCATATTCTGCTCCATGGCTTCAGGCCAATTTATTCTTCAACTTAGGCCCAGGCTTACCATTTTCCCTTAGAGGCTGGACTAATTTAGACCTCAGTTAAAGAAACACTTTCTGAAAACGGGCCAAACCTTTCTCGTTATTATTCCTAGTGGAGGCAACTGGGAAAAGTCAGCTATCCCAGGAGGGTCAGAAGCAAACCATAACACATTTATTAAAAAGTGTAGGGGGCCTGGAGCTCAGCGGTGAGGTGTGAGTGCTCACACAGAGAGCTCTGGGCCACCACCCCTCCAAGATGGGCAGCCCAGGACAGAATAGCCACAGCCCAGCATGTGTTCACTACACGCTCTCCTCGAGAGGCAGCAGTGTGCTCGGTCCTTCCCAGGTCATGAGAGACCATAGTGCCCTTTGCAACTGCATGTAGCCCCCTTTTCAAGCTGTATAAGCAATGTGGTCATTGTGTGGGCTTCAAATAGTTGCTATACTTGATATTACCTTCCAACAGTCACCCCCCAAGAAACCAGGATGTGAGCACTGCTGTGTTGCCTTTGCTGCACACTCTCGCCTGCTGAAAGGAGAGAACCAGGAGACTGAGGCGGACTGCACATCCCGGACAGAAGCCCACATGTGGACGTCTGCCCCCCTCTGGATTCTGTAATTCTCACTCAACAGCTTCAGGTAAGGCACAGCTTAGGGTTCTTTGTAATGTCTTGTTCACCTTCCTCTAAGAGTGTTGCATTTTCCCCACGTACAATGTAAATCAGGGTTAAAAAGACGAAAGGGATCAAAGAGTACAAATTGCCTCTTATAAAAACAGTCAGGGGATGTAAAGGACAGCACAGGGAATATAGTCAATAATATTGTAATAACTATGTGTGGTGTCAGATGGGACTAGACTTCACCAGGTGATCACTTCATAGGGCACATAAATTGTCTAATCACTACATTGTACACCTGGAACTAATATAGTAATATA
>PVJI01027175.1:0-18082 GCA_004026765.1 Micronycteris hirsuta
CTCTGCCCCTCCACCACTTCACAGCCTTCTCCCTCTTAGGTCTGTGCATGTCTGGATCATCTTCCTGCATTTCAAAAGTGGTCCACACACTCTTGCCCAAACCTGTTCTCCTTGCCACCATGTTACCTTTTTCCTCCTCTGTTTCTCCTACTTTCTCTGTCTCTCCGTCTCTGTCTCTCTTCCCTCTCTCTATCTCTGTGTGTTTATTGCTCTGGCTCTACCATTTTTCTGTCTCTTACAAGCATATTTAACACACAAACCTTAATACTTGTCAATAGCAAGAAAGGGACATTTATAACTCAAACACATCCGACATATTATCATTCAGAATTTCATTAATGGCTGCAAATGTTGTGCAAGAGTGTTACTTGATGCCTGGATAAGGAGGTGAGTCAAATACAGAATGAGAAAGATATCCCATATCAAGCAAGGACATCAATAGCCATCTTTCCGTACTTCAAAAATTTGCCCCAGACCTCACTTAGTCTCTCTATGTCAAGAATATCATTGCCAGATCATGAGTTCCAAAAACGGGCGAGACATTTCTGCTTTCAGACCTTCTTTAGCTGGATTTTGACTTGAATGATCTGGCTAAATGTTATACATCTATGACTCCACATAATTCACAGTATAAGACATGTATTACAGACTAAAAATGACCACAAACTTAGTGGATTAAAACAACACACATTTCTTATTTTCCGCGAGACAAGCGTCTGGCCATGGCTTAGCTGAGGTCTCCGCACAGGATCTCAAGGCATTATCTGGAGGGGAGAAATCTGCTGCCAACCCCCTCAGATTGTACTTTCTTTTCAGACTCATTTCCACATCTTGTGGCTATCTATTGACAGCTCCCAGTCTGTTCACAGCCTCAGCATCCCTCTGTCTTCCCAAAGCTAGAATCACCTTCCTGTAGGTGCAATAAGCCAAAGGAAGGAATCATTAAGACACCCACTGAGCTTCTTTCTGGGAATCCTCCCCAATTCGCCATTAGTGCTGGCTTGTCCTGATGTGCAAGTTCAAGTCTGTCAGTAGTCCTTGACTTCATATTGGGTGACTAGTGTTATTTTAGTCTCTTGGGGATTTTTGTTCTGATACTAGGCCAGCAAGCAGATGGTTTCCTCCTCCCACAATAGTATCTTCCCTTGTCATTCTGTCATTTCTTTAATAACATCTTTATAATTAGTAATTATATATTTATTTGTGTTCTCCATGTTTGATTTCTTACTTCCACTAGACAAAACTTAAAGAGGTTGTGTTAAACGTATTTCCTCGCTGCCCTATACTTTGCACCTCAGACAGTGCTGTCATTTAAGTGAATCAATGAAACAATGAACAAATTTCTATGTTGCACCTGGTGTGGTGTAAAGCATATAACTTAGTGACAATTAACCTGTGATACAATTGACATCTGCACACGAACTCTTATCATCCAGGAACTGCCAAGCACGAAATGGTAACAGGAGATCATTTTAACAAGACAGTGAGGAGGATGGGAGAAATTCATCTTCAGAGCAGTCAGGGAACACTGCTGAAGAGACATTTGGGTTAAAATAAAAAAGCTGGCTGAATCCCAAGCTCATTTTGTTCCCTCCCCTGGCAATGGTGACGTGGACTACACGATTTCCCCTGTTCCTAAGCTCCAATATTCTAGAATCTTATTTCCAATTTTATCCAGAACCATTCTACAGGACAAGCATTGATTAAGGTCTTCCTTCCTTAGAGGTGTAAGGAACACTTACAATGTCTGGGGGGTGAAAATGAGGATCCTGTTGGTAGAGAGGAGGGGAGGGGGTGTGTGACAGCAGCAGGCGCATCCACGGAGTGCGTGTTCCCTCCCACTATGCTTACTAGCAGAGTGTTTTTTAAATTTTTTATTTTCCTTTATTCAGAGATAGGGAACTGAAATCCAGAAAGGCCAAATCATTTGCTTAGGATCACAGAGAGCAGAGTGGCAAAGCAGAGAACAAGCGCCACCGTGCACCAACGCAACACCAGTGTGTCTCCACACTAGTGTCCTCCTTGTGGGCTCAGTGGAGGGCGTGTCCTCTGGGCCCCCCTAGGGGACAGAGTCCAGGGATGGGTTCTCTGATTTCACATAATAAAATCATTCTAAGGTTTCCATTTCCATATGCTCTCTGACTCCTTCCACAACACCAGGCCACAGGAGTTTGGGCATCTCTACTTAATGTACTATAAGACATCATTGTACCAAAGATTGGAGAATCCATGTCAGGAGAATATCAGACAAACTCTTTTTTCCTTTTCAGGATATACACCCTCAAGTCATGAACGAGTGCAACGTGTTAACAAATTATTCCCTGTCCAGCCTTGTATTTCCCCGCCCCAGTTCAATGCCTTTAAGGTACCCTCCTACACATGCCCCCCGGTTAAGGGCCTGGTCATCTAATTCCTTTGGTTTGTGAGTGATTGGTTGTTATAGCTAGGATGTGAACTGTGCTGAGACCTGACCTTAGCTATTTGCCTGAAGATAGTAATGGGTGAGGGTAACACTTTGGGAGGAGTTAATATCTTGTTGGGGATTGACTCAGATAGGGTCTTGTTGGTTCTCTAGACCAGGGAGGTTGCATCCTCTGGCGAGAGGGAGACACGATTTTTGCCCAGATGGAGCTTTGAGGGAAATTCAGGTGTTCAAGACTTTCAGGTTTATACACTTCATTATTCCAACTAGAAATTGTCCAACTTTGCAGTTAGATCTGGGACTGATCTTCGAGACAATCTGTGGCAGATACAGGATTTCCTTAAGTATTGCCATTAGTGTCTGTTGACTTTCACAGCATCTTGAGTTGATATTTGGTTGTCTTAAGTCTATTACTTTCTTCAGTCAAATTCCAGAGCATTTAGCCAGTCAACTTTACACTTGCAATTACCCTTGCTCTCCTACTATTGAAGTGTCACACCACCGGCTTACTCAACACCTCACCATTCACCTTTATCACTTCACAGTCAGCCACAGGCCGAGACTCTTAGAAACTGTGATGGCACTGCAGACCAAGAATTGTCACTATCCCACTTGCCAAATAAATTATCTTCATCGGCATTCCTAGAAAGCAAAGCCAGGAACAAAATTTTAAGCATAAGTACCTATTGAGGTCTGGATTGAGGGCCAGCGAGAACAAAGCAGGGAAAGTGAGAGAGACAAAAATAAAAATGAATTGTCACCTGGGCAGAGATATGAGAAATTTGTTGCTCAGTATGGAACTGAAGACCCACTTGAAATATATTTTAGGGACATCCTTTGAAGAAAGAAAGCAAGATGCATTTATTCATTCATTTCTCTCACATTGATGAAATATTTGCTCTACAAGGTACCGTTCTTTTCACTTCTAGGTTACACGTGCACAAACTCTGAGAGAGTCCCGCAGCAAAGCTTGAAGCAGCATCATCAGAAAAGGCAGAAACGCCTTACAGCAGGAAGCAAGAAGCCCACTGCGCAGGCCCAAGAACAGCTAGCTGTCAGTTTATCTTATGTATGTATGTATGATTTTTTTTTCCTCACCCAAAGACATGAGGACATTCATTGATTTTTTTAAAAGAGAGAGTAAGGTGAGAGACAGAGAGAGAGAAACATCAATGTGAGAGAGTAACATCGATTGGTTGCCTCCAATATGCACCCTGACCATGGACCGGACAGCAACCTGGGTACGTGTCCTGACAGGAATTGAACCGGTGACCTTTCAGTGTACAAGACAATGCTCCAACCACTGAGCCACATCAGCCAGGACAACAGCTGTCAATTTAGAGGTTCTTTTAAAACCTTCACAGATCATTTGCTGCTGCTGTGGTTAGGATGGAAGACAGAAGAGGCCAAGGAAGAATCTGAAGAGGTGTCTGATAATCTCTATAATTTAACAACTGCACTCTTAGGAATATAATCAACAGAAATGCTTACATACCAGAATTATCTTCTGGAGGGCAGGCCCATGTACAGGCTTCCCCTGCTAGGTGAGCATTCTAGGAATCCACCTGCATCAGTGTACCAGCTGGCTTTGTTGGGAGAGGCTGCATTCTGCTTCAGCGAAATATTTTTTGAAAACTCTTTCAATGTGTTTGCCCATTTCACGATGGGGGATTTACGAGCACACTTGCCCACACCGTGCTGAGTGTTCAGTTTTTGACTGAAAACGGCATGATCCCTGTGCCTTACCCTCCCTATTTACCCAATCTAGCCCTGAGCAAATTTTTTTTTGTTTCCCCAGATGAATAAAGTCCTCCAAGTGAAACGTTTTGCCAATACGGAAGAAGCACAACAAAAACTGGCAGCCACACTAAAAGGCATCAAAATCGACAAGTTCGGAAACTTTTGAGCAGTGGAAAAAATGTCTCAATAGATGTATTGCATCAAATGGAGAGTACTTGGAAGGTTGCTGAAGTTTAAACACATAAAAATAAATACCCAATTTTCATAAATGCATTCTGGGTTTTTGTGCCCCCCCACCCACGGTCATATGTGCAGCATTATTTATTAAAGCCCCTAAACTGGAGCAACCCTAAGCCTGTCACCAGTGGACAAAATGCACACACATGGTGTTGAGCACAATAAGGCACATCAAAGAGAACATATCCTTGATTCAACTTAGTGCAAGAATAGGCAACTTTAATCTGAGAGGTTACAAGTCAAATAGTGGGTACCGTTGGAAATAGAGAGCCCATGGTGGATGCCCTGGTGCTGTTCTCCAGACTTCCTTCAGCCCCACTGCAGCCAGGCTTCTGGCCACTGTGAGGGGTGGTGGCTGACAACGCCCAGTGTTCTCTGCCCCTCTCCTCGAAACCAGACCTCAGCTGATGGCAGATGGACACAGGAGTACACAAGGCTCATTCCTTTGCTTCAAGATGGGACTAACTGATTCGATTTTTGCTCAGAGCTCCCTGCTCATAAGATCAGAGCAATCTCTGTCTGAGATCACATTCTTTATCATTCTTTAGCACTTTCCCTGCTCTAAAATGTTTCCCCTGCCTCTCTTCTCCTGCAAGTGCTCCTCCCCCATAGCCACAATGAAGAATTCCCATTTCAGGCTCTGATCCTGGAGAAGTAAGCTAGCACGGAGGTGAACATTGACGCGAAGGACTTGGGGGCCTTGCTGTGGTGCCGGGAATGTTCTTTTTTGAGCTGGGCGAGAGTTACATGGGTTGTTAACATTGCGATAACTCGTTGGTATAAACATTTATGGCACGGGCTTTTTTTCTGAATTCATGTTATCCTTCAAAATAAACGTTTCTTAGAGGGAGAGACGAGCCAAAGGAGAGGTTACGCTGCTCTCCACATTCTTGAGTCGAAAGCTTCCTTCCTCAGAATCATGAGCACCTCAAAATATTCTCAAGACTCTCTGTGTACTTGGAAAGTCTGCAAACACTCTAACACCTTCTGAGCAACTCAAAATTCACGGGGCTGGAGGCTACCTGCAAGACTCCTACATGCATGAACATCCTCCCCAATCGGGCGTGAAAGACTAGACAGTGCTTGTCTAGAAAAACTAGATTATTTGGCTTTAACAAAATCTACAATCTTTGTAGTTTAGCAACAGGAAAGGATTACTTCTTAAGCAAAATTTATTGAAGTTTGGGGTAACCGTTTGGAGTAGTGGGCAATTTAAGTTCCTTCCGTCTTGTGGAAACTCTCTTAAGACCTGCTTCTAAAATCAGCACAGCGGAGGGAAACCACTGGAGAGATTCATACCAGCCACCGAACGTTCCCATCCGGAAATGATATTGGTCACTTCTGGGCACAATCCAAGGCTAGAGCAAGTCAGATGCCACTGGCCACCCCACCCCCCACAACCACAGGGGGTGAGACTGTGGGGAAACATAATCTTCTCATGTGCCCCGAAGAACAGAGAAGAATGTACCTTTAGAAAACTCTATCATACCATCACTGCTTTACCTAAAACCAATTTGGAATACTTATATGAGAAATGGAAAATAGACTTTTTGTCCCTTCTATATGATGTAAATTCCATGAGAATGAGAAATATTTAAACTTTTTGTATTTTCCAATTCTGACATGAATATTTTGCATAGCTGTTTACTTCCCATTTCAAATTTAAAACTTAAGCTCTGTAAGTATGGCCTTATAATTGGGGAATAAATATTATAACTTAAGTATAATAGAAAGTTTGTAAAACACTAGAGACAAAGATGGCTTTATTCCAAATATAAAACATTTTATTTTCTGTAACAAAAGTTGTCCTTGCAGGGTAATAGCTAGTGGCCGTGCAGATGTCCTTGAACTTCTTTTTCTCTGGTGAAGACTTGTATCTCTATCTCTTTCTTTATTGGCAGGAGATGTTCCTCACTGGGGTTGCTCCCCAGGTTTGATGTCAGAGTGCTATACTTTGAAAAACAGCTTCTCTTTTTTCTAAAGCTGGCTGACGTGTAACAATAAGCCATGAACTTGACCTTCCTTAGCACTCACTTGTGGAACTAAATTATAACAGTACATAAAACATTGCATTCTAAATCATAAAAAGCATGTGCAGAATGAGGTATAAAGAAAATGATGCTTAATAGCCCTGTATTTTTAAAAAATATGGCTCTTCATGAAAATATTTTCCTTGGGCTCTCAAAATAAATTTTTCTGTTCCACGTTGAAACAGTTGGTCAATTTTGTCTACAGCTGAACCAGCTATTAGCTTTCTGGAGAGCCAAAATTCTCTTTGTTTTAGGATCAAACTTGTATTGCCTTGTTCCACGGAAGAAGTAGAGAAAGCCTAGAAACAAAACCAAAGAGACTTACTACATTATACAAGTAGTTTCTAGGTTTTAACTTGAATTCTTGAAAAACCCAAGTCATTTGTGAGAACAAATAATTGTTGGTATTTGTTGTTCAACATAACAATATTGATGTTATTCTATGGCAACAAAATAGAAAACATATATATACATTTACTTACCATTTTTCTGGAAGACAGCATCAATTTTTTTGCCAATTCCAGGAAAGTCGGCTGCTATCATTTTGGGATAACCTGCATCCATGGATCGTTTGTTTTCATCATACCTGGTCAAAAAGTAAATAACCATTGGTCAAAACCATTGGTTAAACATGGAGCCAATCTCAGAATCAATACATGAAATTCACCAATGGGAATGTAATAAGAACTTTTAATTCCATAGATCATGAGTAAAATGAAAGTGGGCAGGTGGGCGGAGGTGAGGCAGGATGTTGGGTAGACAAGAGGATTTATAGGTCCCTCTAGACTCCAACATCCAATTTTACTTTTCCCTTGGGTGCCACACAGTGTCCCGTTACGGTTCAATGTAACTAAAGATAAATTCCTGTTGGCTGAAGTAGCTCTATGAGGATGAACGCCCTCCTTTTTGCACCTTTTTTTTCAAATTCAGCCCCAAGTGCTCCCTGGATTCCTGGCACAGGTATGGCATGATGATTATTGGCCAAGAGACTTGGATGCTGGACTGGCCACAGCCAGTCACAGAAAAGGCAGCTAGCCAAGGCCATACGAGGGTCATTATAAATGTTCCATCTACTGAACTCGGTCTTTACCTCCAGCACTTGTCAGCAACGAAGAAGTATGTTTTCCCAGTAGCTTCCTCAAAAACAGCAGCATCGATATTCTTCACGCTCTTGGGGAAGCCAAAGGATCTGTAGATGTCCTTGGGGTATCCCGCCAGCACTTCCTGCCCCCGAACAGCCCAGTACTTATGACCTGCCAATCAAGGGACAGGGATGAAAACACTCGCCCAGGGCACCACGAGGCAGTGGGCAAATTTCCAGCTAAGTTCGTCTTACATGCGAGAATAGTGTCCTAGCTGCACAGCACAATTAACCAGGAAGATTGTTAAAAATACTGATGCTGGTATCCTACCACAGACAAATTAAGTCAGTACATTTTAAAGAGTTTTCTAGATGATTCTAACATACAGCATCTTTGCAAACGACTGGTTTATGGAGTTGGGGACTTTATCCAAAGCAGGATATTTAAATGACTAAAGAATTCATGATGCCACCTCAGGTATAGTCATGTCATGGTAATTCAGAACTTCTTGTATTTCAATATACATACAAATCACCTGGGAATCTTGTTAAAATTTGAGAAGGTTTGGACTGGGACCTGACTAAATGAATGTACCTTGAGGGCATTATGCTCAGGGAGACTCTGTATTTCTAAGAGACTCCAGGTGACGTCAGCATTGTTGGTTTGAGCATCACGCTTTGATCACCAGGCTGCAGCATCCCTGTTCCACTGCCCAGCGAGAGGTCTTCCCCAGACCTCTGCAGAGACTCATTTGCATTAAAACAGCTCTAGGACATCACACAACACAAATGTTTCTGTTGTATCCTCTTTACAGTGTTGGTTCAAGTCTCTCAATTGTATTTCTCAGCACCCCCGGGGATGTAGAGAGGGTTTAATATACATAAATAGTTTTCACAGTAAATACTTTCATAAGTCTAGATTCATAAAACAGGCCAGAAAATTTATATCTCCAGTCATGTTTTTTATTTAAAATGCCTGAGAAATGCACTATGCAGTTCTCAAGGTGATGGATTGCCATCGATTTGGTGAGACTTAGATTTTTAAATTCCATGGAGAGAAAGGAACTAGTACTCTCTTATATCTCAGCCAATGAAAAGTTAATTCATAAAATAATTGGAAGCATTACCTTTGAAAAACCGGACTTCATCTCTATCAGTAACCTCATAGGCAGCTTCAAGTCCACTTGGCAGATTTGGCCAGAAAACAGTAATGAAATTGAGCTCCTCCGGGTAGCCAAAACTAACACGCACATAAAACCTGGTATGAAAAATAGAAGAAAAGAAAAACAAAGGCTTTGATCTAGTCTACAGCAAGTTCTGGCTGACATCCAGCTCCTTCTTACCACTGGCACTATCGCCAGTAGTGCTGGTGAATGTTTAACATCTGGCTTTCCAAGGTGAGGGCTGGGAGGAGTCCTGGTTTGGAGCGTTTGCTTATTTCCAGGGTGGAAATACTGTCACCAGGGCTGATTTCAAGAGATTGGCGGTAGCACCCCACTGTGCTGCATTTCTACCACACAGACACATTAGGTATAAACAGCGACAAGAATATAAATGAAGAGTAAAATATAGTAAAATAATTACAAAGGGGTGAGTTTTAATTAATTTTATTACCTTTGGTTTAAATATAATTGTGAGTTGATGTAATTTAATTTTTAATAATGCTGGTGTTTAACGACTGTCTTGCAAAAATCTCAAAATGTAGAACTCGGCTCTGACGAGCCCTTAGAATCCCTCTGCAGCAAAGGCTGGCTGGAACACAGCACTGAAGTCCTACAGCAGTGCACACTGCCCACACCCAGGCCCTTCACAGACATCCTGCCTTACCTCACAAAACCCTGCAAGAGAATCTCTTTTTAAAGATAAGAAATCAAGATCAGGGAGGCGAAGGGAGCTAAGGCCATGCAGCTGATAAGACATGAAGGTTAATTTTAAACTCAGGTCTGTCAGCCCCTCCCTTTGTCTTGCTGTGGTTGGTGGCTTACAAGGCTGATTCCACAATCCACGGAGATGGGGAAATAGCAAAGCATAGACTGTCTTGTGGGCTGACAGAGGTGCCTCCAGATTCTAGGCCCCAGGAGACTATGACCTTGGCCATCAGAAATCCGACTTCTAGATTCAGCCTCACGTCTGACTGACTGTGAGGCCTTTGGGCAAGTCAGTCGCTAGCGCTGTTTTTAGTCTTCCACGTCTTCAAGACTTGGTGACATTTAAATGGTCTCAGTGTCCCTTTAGTTCCTGAAAATTCTAGACTTGGTCCTATTCCTTAGAGTAATCTTTCAAAGACTTGCTTGAATAGGTGCCCTGCTATACTGAGAGCTTTGCTTCAACACTCCCGGAGTTGTTTCTTCAGCACCCCTAGAATCGAGCCACACCTTGTAGGGTTTACACACAGCCTTCTCTTTTACACTCAAAAATAGTTAAGGAGAGGATGAAATGCATTAGCAGCCAATACCCTGCATTCTGGGGTAGACAGGACCACAATGTATTAAAACAGCGACAACAAGCCTCCAAACAGTGGCTGAGGAGAATCGAGACTTTCTATGTGCTACGGATTGCATCGTTCAGGAGAAGACTGTGTTATTATTTTGCCTGGTCCTTTAGGGATCAGTACCGTGCATGGAGTAGGCTTACTCCTCACGTGGGAGGGGACCCTAGCTTTTTTGAGGCCACGTGCTGCAGAGGGGAGCACATTGTGGGTGCTCACACCCACCTGAGAGAGGGGCCTCGAGAACTTATGGGAATTCTCCCACCGTCGCTTCTACCCGCCTCTGGGCCTCTGGGGGCCACAGAGAACTGTCACCACCGCAGGGCTTGGGAGAATCATCTTTTCCAGCACAGAAGGTGTGATACTTAAAGGGTATTAGCATGACGGTGTTATGAAAAGGATTGGTTTCTCTTAGGAAAGTACATGCTCACATACTATCATCACGAAGAATGCCACCGGTGAAACGAGCCCTGGGGTGGGAGTCAGAAGACCACTCCCGCTCTGTCACCAATGAACGCTGTGTCCTAAGGATCTCTATCCTTCTCTCTACCTTACCTTACCGATTTGTAAAATGGGATTATATTTACTGGCTTTCTGCTTCAATGGTATGTTTTTCCCTGAGAATCAAATGGCAGAAACACATGTGGGAAAACGAAGTTGTTATAAGTTCATTAGATTTTGCCTATGCAAAAAAGTGCTACCGTATTATTATGTAAACAAATACAAGATAAGTAATGTGTGAAGTGTAGTGTCCCATACCGGTCCATAGTAGTGAGTGTTGTTATTATTACAAACACAGAATGAGAATTGATGTCTCACCTGTCTTTGAAGAACATCACCTCTCCCCGAAGCGTAGTCACAGCATCAAAGGTTAGCTTACTATCACACACCTGTGGGGTTTGTGGGCCCTCTGGCTGGATGGGGTTTTTGGAGGGTCCTAAGGGAAAAAGGAGATCTGGAGTTAGTGTGCCTGGCATAGGAAAATTACATAAACAATGAAAGACAGCTTCTTAAAAGGTACAGCGAATGGCTGCTCTAAGGGCCCCTTGTCTGTGATGTTTTCCTTCATACTCACCGTATATGGCCTGGATACCATTGATGTCATCCTGAGAGAGCTGAACATCACCGCTGAAGAAGTAGGTGGGGAACATCAAAGCCCCGATGTCGGTTGAATGAGAGAGTCCGAGGGAGTGGCCCAGTTCGTGGGCGGCCACACTGTACAGGTTGTAATCTAAAAGGGCCGATAAATCCATTTGCGATTACTTGAAATGTTTTCAGTTTTAAGATATTTAATTAAGAAGTAATCTACAACTCTACAAGAACTAATGCTTGTACTTTCTTCACAGCTTTTAAAAAACATATAAAACCTTTTTCCTAAGGTGAGAGGAATTCATTAATAGTGAAGAGCTAGGTTAAAACCTAAACTCTGTGATTATACTGATAGAAGAAAAAGGCAAACTCAGTCCCCTGAGGGTCTAGCACAGATTCGTCAGGCTTGCCAATGATTAGATAATATGTATTATTTCAGAGAAGCAAGAGACTTCTATGAACATATTTTTTTCTATTTACAAAACTGATACATGCTCAGTGCTGGGGATTTTGTAAAGCACAGACAGCCTCTCCTCCCTTAATTTCCACATAATCTTACAACCACTATTCGATTTTGGTGTGTCCTCTATTAAAAAAAAAAATTCTGTGGAGGTGCCCACAAGTAAACCATTAAGATCTTCAACATTTTCTTAATACAGATTTTAGTGTGGCCTATTTGTGACCAATAAGATGTTGTTACTAACAGGAATACCCTTTCCTTACACTTTTCTAAATGTATCATGAATTTTCTAAATAGTAGTGGAAAATATATACTTCTATAAACACACTCTTTCAGTTAAATTATTAATTATTACAATGAATCACAAAGGGGTGGGGGAATTGAGAAAGGCAAGACTAATTGACTTACTTCTGAAATCATTGGTCCATGTTTCATCTTCATCAAAATGAACATCCCCTCCTATACGTGGGCCTGGTTGAAAAGCATGAGCGAGGTTTCCTCCCGGTCCATAGAAGGGAGAATTGTCTCCATGATCTGCAAGAAACAGAACTCAACATACATGCCTCTTGGTTCTTATTTATGGTGACGCGCGGGAGCAAGTCCTTGCTTTGCTAGGCATCCAACAGACTTCCATCAAATGTGATGTGGTTTCCCTCCTTAAGCCCATAAAATCAACGTCTCTCTTAAACAAGGAATTCTAGCTGTGAAGCTGAAGAGATTAAGGGGTCGGGTGAAGTTAAAGTGAGGATACTTTCATGCTACAAGAAGAGCTTACCTCCCCTGACAAAGGATATCATTATGTCGGCTTGACCCTCGGAGATCTTGGTGAAAGTCAGGGGTGAGACCCTACTCCAGAGTTGGAAAGCTTTCTCAATGGCATGGTTCACGTCTGCTCTCGGCAAATCTGGTGTGTAATTTTCGATCCTAAAAATGAAGTACAATAGAAATGTGTGGGACCTCATTCCTTACAGCTCCGATGGGAAGTAGCGTTCTCAGTGTGGTGCTCAGTCTGGTTACCTGTAGGTCAGGTGCGTGCTGTCCCACCGAGGGTTTCCCTCAGTGAGGACAAACCGAGCCACGTCTGGCACCCCGCATCTGGCCTGCTTCATCACTTTCCGGGTCTCGGCATCCGGCTTCCCGGTCACTTTCAGCCCAAAGAATGTCTGCATTTCCTTCAGCTTTTCAACCACAAGGCTACTCTTTCTCTGCCTTTCAATTTGTTCCCCATTACTCTTCAGGTTGTAGTAGTTCTCCAGGTATTTCTGGTGAAAGATAGTATTATTCTAACACTGGAAGGAAAATCTTGCTCATTTTCCTAAAGATTGGCCATATGAAGTTTTAGTGAAACAGAGAACTACTTTCAAAGAGTGTATTTAGATTTCATGGACCTAATTACTTTATCGTTGGTGGAAACTAATTTCAGAGAGTAATGTCCCTACCATTAGTTACTATGAAGTCAGAATTATCATTTGTAGAGCCAAATATGCACATCGTTCCTTTAGTTCCCTTTCATCTCCAACTAGAAAAGGAGTGTCTACGTATGGCTACATTTTCGTGGATACATTTTTGGGGGGAGTGACCCTTCTAACAAAAATGCCTTTGTAGAAAATCCACCCTTAAATAAATTTCATGATAATAACTACTATTACCCTGCTATTCTGTGGGCGAAAATGGAAGTAAAGTCTTTTCCATTTCTAACATTGAAATTCAGCACTTACCTGGACCATCTCCTCGTCGTCTTCTTGTATTTCTGAAGTCGCTGCTGGGAAGCCATGAGACGCTGCGCTGCAGAGCAGCAGCAGCAGCAGGGGAAGGCTGTGCATGCTGGCCCCTGTCTTCCTTCTCAGCTACAGAAACCTGATGCCTGCTGCTCCAGTATCTCAACTAGGAAGCTCCCTCTTCATATATAGAGTCCTTGCACTTCCAGAAAGCCGGAAGTGGTCTGACTCACATTTCATAACATCCTCTTGATTAGCAGTGAGTGAATAGCCTGAGCAATCATCAGAAGTGATGACTCGGGGTAGATTACTCTGGTTTGCTCAGTGTCACAATCTATGATTAATAACAGACAGGACGTGTGAGAGGGAGATGCACTCTACCAGGTAAATGGTTGTTTTCTGCAGTTAGTTTCCATTCTATTTGGAAATGGCCTCATTACATAGGACACTGATCACAGAGTATTCCATCGTTTTTAACAATAGGCTTTGCTACTTGACTCTGCTTGTTGTAAAGTGATCCAGGCTGTGCGCACACCTTGCTTCCAGGGCAGAGCGCAGGCCTGCTGACACCCTGGGCTCTATGGCTGCTCGGCACCTGTAGTGACTGAAATTCATTTAGCTCCACAGGCTCTTATTTTGTGCTGGTTTTCCTGGGTTCAGTGGGGTTCCCTGCTTAGCTGCTGGTACGCTATTTGCACAGCACCATGGTTTCCCTTAATCTTTATTCAGGCCCAGGGTTTGAGAGCCATGGTTGAGAAGGCCCCAGTCCACAGGTGGGGTATGAGGTGACTCTCTTCTCCGTGTAGACCCTACCCATCAGCATCATGGGAAAAATAGGTTCCTTCTCTGAAACCTGTCAGAGTGTACCAGGTGCCACAAATGTGAGTCTGAGGTTTTACTTTTAATCATCCTTGTTTCCCTCAGTGTGAGCAATCTTTCCTCCATGGGGCTAGACATGATTATTTATTCTTTCATGTAGGCATCCATTCATGTATTATGTATTCACTCATTCAGATGGTCTTATTTAGCACCCTCTGTGCACCAATGACTATGGGAGCAGCTAATTAATGAAGAGACATCCTATGGGACATTCAAGATGGTTTTAATGGAAGTCTGCATAAAGGTTCACAGATTAGCTTTACAGAAAGTGCTGGGAAGAGACTCTGGAGCTGGTCCTGCCCTCAGTTTCCTGACCATAAATCCTTTTACTTCTGTCATAATTTTTAATCTTTGCCAGTACTAGTGCAGCCTCTACTATTATGTTGGTATTTTTCCTAAATTTACTTGAAAAGTTTTGCCCCTTATAAGCTATCATGTCTGTGAAATCATAGCTAAATGAACTATTATTTTTGTATGCACATTAAAATAAACACATGATTATGTTATGAAAAATACACATTCTGAACGTGAATGTTTTCACATTCTACATCCAGTTGTTTCAGGCACTGCCAATGGCATCCATTCCAGTCTTGGAGAGAAAAGTTTGTCTAAGTCTGTAGCTTCCTGTATTCATGTCCCACCCTCCTTCCTTGAAAGTGTTTAAATGAGACACGAAGTTGAGAAACACTTGTCTACCTTCTTCCCCTGCTTCCTCATGGTGCCTTCCACCTTACCCACTGGGTCAGCTTTACTTTCTCAGGACTTTTCTCATCTTACCCATCTGTTTTCTTCCCTACGCTAAGAACAGCATCATATGCATATATGGTGCTTCAGTATGTGTTGGACTGATAGAAAAGAACTCATTTCTTGCTTAATCATTTAACCACAACTTCCTCATCTACGTAGAGTGATATGAGAGTTCAAAAGGTTAGTAGGAATTGGGAGAAGCTTTCATGAAAATGAAATCCTCCCCTTTCCAAGGACATCAGCTAGAAGGTGGGGCAGGGACCAAAGAAAAGTAGCAATTGCAGTGACCCAGCACAGGCAAGGATAAGTAGTGAAAGGAGCTCATTATGCTAGAGGTTGAGCACCAGCTGTTTTCCAAGTCAAGGGTGGCAGACACACCTTGGTCAAGGTGATGAGGTTGCTCCCGGGTCAAGGCCTGGGAGACAAGAACTGACGCAGGAGATCAGCACTGTGACCATCTGAACTGGGCAATCAATTACATAAGATGTCATTCCGGAATGGTCTCACACAAGGTTCAATCTGACAAAAGTCTATCTATCCTACAGTTTAGAAGTTTTCAAACTTTTTAAAACTACTCTACCCTTTTTTAAAAATCCCTTTTGGGAAACCAGTTTGTAAACTAGTTAAAAGAAGCAGTGCTCTGACGGAAGCAGGAACGGGGCCTGGGAGTGCCACCACCTCACCCCCACTGTGTCCCGTGCCCCCCTTTCCCTAGCAAAGCTTCCAGTGTTTATAGTTCAGCGGCGTGAAGCTTAAAAATCATGGATCTGGCCCGGCTGGTGTAGCTCAGTGGATTGAGTGCGGGTTGAGCACAGGCTGGGAACCAGAGGGTCCCGGTTCGATTTCCAGTCGGGGCACACGCCTGGGTTGCCGGCCAGGTCCCCAGTGAGGGCCGTGTGAGAGGCAACCATACATTGTTCTTTCTCCCTCCCTTCTCCTCTCTCTGAAAATAAATAAATAAAATCTTAAAAAAAAAAAAAATCATGGATCCGGTCCAGCACCTTGATTTTCCAGAAGAAGAAACAAAAAAACAGAGAAGTTGCCTGCAGATTGGAGGTCACACCGCTGCATGGAAGGGAGGATGCGGGTGGGGGAGGGTATGTGGCAGACAGAACTTGGACTTGAACCAGTCTCTCCCGGCCCAAGTCCAGGAGCTCTTGAGTTAAAAACTCTACATGTCTCCTCACAACTTCAGTGATGCTGATGTGGACTGGAAGCTGGTTACTTAAAACAGGTTTTTGTTAAATTTCTTCCTAAAGTAGCAAAGAATTTTAAATTAAGTTTTGGCTAAGCAGCAAGCTTCAAAGTTTCATGTTGCCCAGAATCTTGAAATTTCCAGTTAGGTATTTGTAGCAAAACACATGTAACTTCTGAACTAATGCCAGTTCGTGATCTACTTGAGAGCGAGAGAGAAAACATAAAAATCTAGAACAGAAAAGCTAGGGATTCAATCCTACCCAAATCCTAGCAATGCCTGGATTTGGCTTAGTTTCTGAGAAACTAAAAACATGTTGAAACTTTGTTGCTCATCACATCCAGATGTTTTTCTCTAGGAGCTTCTCCTTTCCCCATAATTTCCCTTTGAATGTAATTTGGAGGAAATTATTCCTGTGCCCTTTACCCCCAGGAGAATGACTGGTGTAAGAGGTTCCCATGATTGTGGCCATGCCAACTAACTCCTGTTTCCAAATAGGCAACTTATTTCCTTTCCATGGTTTTCCTTTCCTTGGTTGCTTCATACTGACTGCTCTGTGAAGACTCAAATGTGTTTGTATTCTTCCATACTAAATTCAGTCTTGGAATTTCAATTTTGCTTCATATTTTTTATGCTTGGATATTCGAAGTTTTCAATTTTGGAATTCAATGTGAGTCTCATGTATTTTCTATGTCTTTGATCCTACAAGTCTTGAAATGGTATTTAGCTGGGAAGTTGCAACATTTAATGCTGCTTTGCTTTGGGAGTGACACGAGGGAACGATGTGTCCCACCCCACGCATTCCCCCCACTCACTGTGGTAGCTTTATGGACCCCTGTGTGCCAGGCGCTGCACAGGCACTCTGCTCTAGGTTACCTCAGTCCTCACGCTCACCATCCAGGTAGAAATGAGGGATGCATCGACCCGAGTCACTTTGACAGGCATGTGTGTGACTCCAGTCCACCCTCTAGTAGTCTTCATGGTGCTCCTGTCACCAGATGTAAGACACGGGCTCCGGGCATAGAAATTTTATCCCTTCTCAATGGTACAGAAAATGTTGTGACACACTAGGTTGGCTACATTAATTCTGTTGTGTCTACGACTTCTCCATGCCGCCACCCTGCCCTTCAGGCCTCAGATTCCTTCAAGAAAGAATCTTGAAACCATCACTCAATGGCCTTTATTTTCTTTCATGAAATTCATGAAATTGCAGTTTATTGTTATTACCTTTACTTAGTAGGTGTTTACAAATGACTGTTGAATGGACTGATGAATGAATAAATCAATGAATAAATAGATACTAAATCATATAAATAAAAGGGCCATTTCTCATTAGGTTCAATTGCCTGCAAAATGTCTGATGCCCACATGCTAGATTCTTATTTCTTTTAATCTACTCTCCTAAGATTAAAATCATTTAAAACATATTAGAAAAAAATGTATATGTTCACTGAGTGGAGATTTTGAATGAAGCACTAAACATTTACTTTGGGCTATTTGCCTGCCATGCTGTAACCATTTAGTCTTTGATTATTTTGAGCACTTTATTGATTTGTTTGCCAATAATATTTCCCCATCTGAATATTTATTAGACACTCTGGAAAATGCTTATATGGAGCCCATCCTTAAGACCAGCCTATGAACTTTTGCAGCTGTGCCTCTCTTTTAAGAAGGTCAAACCAAGGGCCCTGGTGGGGAAAAGGGCTGCCTGTACCATGGCTCAGCTCAGACGTGTTGGAACTGTTCTCTCAGCCCACATGACTGTGCATATGGATGTGCACGAGAAAACCTAGGCCATCCCTGTGAGACTCTGATCACACAGTGATGCCCAGAAATATGGCTTGCTTTTGGGGGAGTCTTGGGTATATGTACCTGTGCTGCCTTCAGAACTGTTGTCTATGATTTAAGGCTTCAAATTATGTTCTACTGCTGCAGATTTTTTCTGCGTTTTGGACAAGCTGAAAGGTCCAGTAACCCACTAGCCTTTTGCCCAGTT
>PVJI01027176.1:0-18010 GCA_004026765.1 Micronycteris hirsuta
ACAACAAACAACTGCACAAGAGCAAGGGACAATCCTCAAAACTGTGTACACACAGAGGAATCAGTTCAACGCAACCTGCCTACACCTGTGCAACAGAATACAAGAGGCAGTAGATGGAATGACCCTCAGTTAAACAGCTGGAGGGAAGGACCCACCAAAGAAAGACCCAACAACAGTCAAAACCCAAAGACATACAGGGAGCCAACATACACGACAGCCAAAGTCCAGAGAGCTCAGGAAATCAAGGAGACTGCACCACTGAATCTCAAAGGTATTCTACACAGAAGCTCACACCATAAACCCAGGGAGTCAGAACAGGTCAATTTAAGAAGCAGAGGCTAACAAGAAGAGTCCCACAAACCATGGGAAGGCAAAGAAACAACCCCCAAATGAAAGGAAAGAAGGAAGCCTCAGAGAGAATACTAAAAGAAGCAGAGGCAAGTAAACTATCAGATACTGAGTTCAAAGCAATGGTTATCAGGAAGCTCAATGAGCTGACAGAGAATTGCCAAAAACTACAGGGAAACTACAATGAACTCACTGCAAACTATATCAACATGAAAAAGAAAATAGAAACTATCAACAAGGGCCAAGAGGAAGTGAAGAATACGATTTCTGAACTGAAGAACACAGTAGAAGGAATCAAAAGCAGGCTCGATGAAGCAGAGGATCGGATCAGCGAGCTGGAGGGTAAGGTAGAAAACAACACCCAAAAGAGAAAGAACAGGAAAAGAGACTCAGAAAGAATGAAGAGGTATTAACGGAAATGCAGGACAACATGAAACATAATAATATCCATATAATAGGGATACCAGAAGGAGAAGAAGAAGAGCAAGGGATAGAAAACCTGTTTGAAAAAGTAATGATGGAAGAGTTCCCCAATTTGATGAGAGAAAAACTCTAAAAAATCCGGGAAACACAGAGAGTCCCAATCAAGACAAACCCAAAGAGGCCCACTTCAAGACACATCATCATTAAAATGGCAAAATTCCAAGACAAAGAGAGAATCTTAATGGCAGCAAGGGAGAAACAAGAAGTAACATACAAGGGAGCCCCCATAAGTTTAGCAGCTGACTTCTCAATGGATACACTCCAAGCCAGAAGGGAATGGCAAGAAATATTCCAAGTAATGAGAACCAGAGGCCTGCAACCAAGGCTACTATACCCAGCAAGGCTCTCAATCAAGATAGAAGGCCAAATAAGGACCTTCCCAGACAAAAGAAGTCTAAAAGAATACATCTCCACCAAGCCAGCTCTGCAAGAGATGCGAAAGGGACTGCTTTAAGAAAAGGAAAAAAAAAAAAAAAGGGTTGGGTGGGGGGAACACGGGTATGAAAAAATGGCAATGAATAAGTACCTACCAATAATAACCCTAACTGTAAATGGATTAAATGCCCCAATCAAAAGACATAGAATAGCGGAATGGATAAGAAAGCATGACCCATGCATATGCTGCCTACAAGAGACCCACCTCAGGACAGAAGACCTACACAGACTGAAAGTGAAGGGCTGGAAACAAACTTTCTAAGCAAATGGACAGAAAAAAAGATCAGGGGCAGCAATACTCGTGTCAGACAAAATAGACTTCAAAAAAACAAAACAACAACAACAAAAAAAAACGGCCATAAAGACAGATCTAGAAGGTCACTTCATAATACTCAAGGGAAGAATCCACCAAGAAGACATAAACATTGTGAATATATATGCACCCAACATAGGAGCACCCAAATACATAAAGAAAATCTTGGAGGACTTCAAGAAAGATATTGGCAGCAACACCATCGTGGTAGAGGATTTAGAAACCCCACTGTCAAAAGCAGACAGATCTTCCAAACAAAATATCAACAAAGATATTGTGGCATTGAACAATGCCCTAGATGAAATGGACTTAACTGATATATATAGAGTCTTTCATCCCAAAGAGGCTAAATACACATTCTTTTCAAGTGCACATGGAACATTTTCAAAGATAGACCACATGATAGGACACAAAACAAGCCTCAACAAATTCAAGAAATTTGAAATCATATCAAGCATTTTCTCCGACCACAAGGGACTGAAACTAGAAACCAACCCCAAGGAAAAAAATCCCAAAACACTCAAAATCATGGAGATGGAATACCATGCTATTAAACAACGAATGAGTCAAGAATGAGATTAGGGAAGAAATCAAAAAGTTTCTGGAAACAAACGAAAATGAACTCAGAACAACCCAAAACTTATGGGACACAGCGAGGGCAGTTCTGAGAGGGAAGTTCATAGCTGTATAGGCCTACCTAAAAAAGATAGAAACATTTGAAACAAACAACCTATCCCTACACCTACAAGATCTTGAGGAACAACAACAAAGACAGCCCAGAGCAAGTAGAAGGAAGGAAATAACCAAGATCAGAGCAGAATTAAATAACATACAGACTAAAAGCACAATTCTAGGGCTCAGTGAATCTAGGAGCTGGTTCTTTGAAAGGATAAACAAAATCAACAAGCCTTTAAGCAGGCTCATCAAGAAAAAAAGAGAGAGGACCCAAATAAACACAATCAGAAATGAAAGAGGAGAGATTACAACTGATACCACAGAAATACAAAGGATTGTAAGAAATTACTATGAAGAACTATATGCCAAGAAATTTGAAAACCTAGGTGAAATGGAAAAATTTCTAGAAAAATATAATCTCCCAAAACTCAGTGAAGAAGAAGCACAAAGCCTGAACTGACCAGTAACAGCAGACGAAATTGAAGCAGTAATAAAAAAAAAAAAAAAAAACAAAAAAACAAAAAAACTCCTGGCACACAAAAGCCCTGGACCAGATGGTTTCACAGGAGAATTCTACAAAGCATTTAAGGCAGAGCTAACCCTCATCCTCCACAGATAATTCCAAAAACTTGAAGAAGATGAAGGACTCCCAAACTCTTTTTATGAAGCCAGAATCACCCTAATCTCAAAACCAGATAAAGACACAACAAAGAAAGAAAGCTTCAGGCCAATATTGCTGGTGAACATAGACACTAAAATCCTGAACTATTTATTGGCAAACCACTTCCAGCAATACGTTAAAAAGATCATACACCATGACCAAGTGGGACTCATCCCAGGGATGCAAGGATGGTACAATATTTGCAAATCAATAAACATAATACATCGCATAAACGAAAGCAAAGACAAAACTCACATGATCATATCGAATGATGCAGAAAAAGTATTTGATAAGGTACAGCACACACTTATGATAAAAACACTCAGCAAAGTGGGAATAGAGGAAGCATCTCTCAACATAATAAAGGCCATATATGAGAGACCTACAGCCAACATCATACTTAATGGGCGAAAACTTAGATCAGGAACTAGACGAGGATGCCCACTTTCACCACTTCTATTCAACATGATATTGGACGTTTTAACCACAACAATCAGACAAGAAGAAGAAATAAAAGGCATCCAAATTGGAAAGGAGGAAACAGAACTGTCATTGATTGCGGATGACATGATAGTGTATATAGAAAATCCTATAGACTCGCCCCAAGATCCACTCGACCTTATAAATAAATTTGGCAAAACAGTGGGATACAAAGTCAATATCCAGAAATCAAAGGCATTTTTGTATACCAACAATGAAACATCAGAAGCAGAAATCAGGGGAAAAGTCCCATTTGATGTAGCAACAAGAAAAATAAAATATGTAGGAATAAACCTAACCAAGGAGGTAAAAGGCCTGTACTCAGAAAACTACACAACACTGAAGAAAGAAATCAAGGAAGACACAAACACATGGAAACATATGCCGTGTTCATGGATTGGAAGAATTAGCACCATCAAAATGCCCTTACTATCCAAAGCAATTTATAGATTCAATGCGATCCCTATTAAAGTACCAATGACATACTTCACAGATATAGAACAAAGATTTCAGAAATTTATATGGAACCATAAATGACCCCAAATAGCTGCAGCAATTTTGATAAAGAACAAAGCAGTAGAGATCACAATACCTGATATCAAACTCTATTATAAGGCCACTGTAGTCAAAACAGCCTGGTACAGACAAAAAAACAGACAGATAGACCAATGGAACAGAACACAGAGCCCAGAAATAAACCCAAGTCTCTATGAGCAATTAATATTTGACAAAGGAGGAAGAAGAATTAATTAAATGGAGTAAAAATAGCTTCTTCAACAAATGGGGTTGGGAGATCTGGACAGATACATGCAAAAAAAATGAAACTCGAGCATCAACTTACACCATACACAAAAATAAGTTTAAGGTGGATAAAAGACTTAAATGTAAGTCGTGACAGCATAAAAGTCCTAGAGGAAAACATCGGTAGGAAAATCTCAGGCATTCCATGCAGCAGCATCTTCACTGATATGTCCCCTAGAGCAAGGGACTTAAAGGAAAAAATAAACAAATGGGACTTCATCAAAATAAAAAGCTTCTGCATAGCTAACGAAACAGGATTAAAATAAAAAGGGAACCAACCGTATGGGAAAACATATTTGCCAATGATACCTCCGACAAGAGTTTGATCTCCAAAATATACAAAGAACTCACACAACTCCACTCCAAGAAGACAAAAAAACCAATTAAAAAATGGGCAAAAGACTTGAACAGACACTTCTCCAAGGAGGACATACGGAGGGCCCAGAGATATATAGAAAGATGCTCAGCAACACTAGCCATGAGAGAGATGCAAATTAAAGCCACAATGAAATACCACCTCATACCGGTGAGAATGGTCATCAAAAACAAATCAACAAACAAGTGTTGGAGAGGATGCGGAGAAAGGGAAACCCTAGTGAAATCTTGGTGGGAATGTAGACTGGTGAAACCACTACGGAAAACAGTATGGGATTTCCTCAGAAAACTAAAAATGAAACTGCCTTTTGACCCAGCTATTCCACTGCTGGAATTCTACCCTAAGAGGCCTGAAACACCAATCCAAAAGAACCTATGCAACCCAATGTTCATGGCAGCACAATTGACAATAGCCATGTGCTGGAAGCAACGTAAGTGCCCATCAGCAAATGAGTGGATCAAGAAACTACAGTACATTTACACAGTGAAATTCTATGTATCAGAGAGAAAGAAAGAGCTCCTACACTTTGCGACAGCATGGATGGAACTGGAGAGCATTATGCTAAGCAAAATAAGCCAGGTGGTGAGGGACAAATACCATATGATCTCACCTTTAACTGGAACATAATCAACAAAAGAAAAAAGAAAACAAAATATAACCAGAGACATTGAAATTAAGAACAATCTAACAATAGTCAGAGGGGAGGGGAGAGGAGACTGTGGGATAAAGGTTTTCAGGAACTACCATAAAGGACACATAGACAAAACCAAGGGAGAGGGTGGATGGAAGGAAGGGAGGGAGGTGGGTTTGGATGGGGTAGGGGCAAGGGGAGGGGAGAAAATGTAGACAACTGTAATTGAACAACGGAGTAATTAAATAAAAAAGAAATCAAAGGTATTTTTAAAGACCAGCAATGAGAGATCAGAATCAGAAATCTGGGGTGGGGGGGGGATCCCATTTGTTATAGCAGTAAGAAAAATAAATTACCTAGGAATATGCCTTACCAAGGAGGTTAAAGACCTGTACTCAGATAACTACACAACACTAAAGAAAGAAATTAAGGAAGATAGAAACGATGGAATCATATACCGTGTTCATGGATTGGAAGAATTAACAATATTGAAATGCCCATATTTCCCAAAGCAATTTCTAGATGCAATGCAATCCCTATTAAAATACCAATGACATAGAACAAACATTTCAAAAATGTATATGGAACCAAATAGCCGTGGCTATTTTGAGAAAGAAGAACAAAGTAGGAGTGATAGCAATACCTAATATAAAACTATATTACAAGTCCACTGTACTCAAAACAACCTGGTACTGGCATAAAAGCAGACACATAGACTAATGGAACATCATACAGAGACCAGAAATAAAGCCAATCTCTATGGTCAATTAATACTCAACAAAGGGGGCAGGATCATAAAATGGAATGAAAATGGCCTCTTCAACAAACAGTGTTGGGAGATCTGGACAGATAGGTGCAAAAAATGAAACTCGAGCACCAACTTAGATGATACACAAAAATAAAGTCAAGGTGGATAAAAGATTTAAATGTAAGTTGTGACACCATAACAGTTCTACAGGAAAACATAGGCAGGGAAATTTCAGATATTCCACCCAAGAGTATTTTCACTGATATGACCCCTAGAAAAGGTGAAATAAATGAAAGAATAAACAAATGGGATCTCATCAAAATAAAAAGCTTCTGCATGGTGAAAGAACATAACATCAAAATGAAAAGAGAACCAACCATATGGAAAAACATATTTGCCAATGATACCTTGGACAAAGATTAAATATCCAAAATAACTCACATGACTTCACTACGGGAACCCACAAACAACCCCATACAAAAATAGGCAATGGACTTCAACAGACACTTCTCCAAGGAAGACATACATAGGGCCTAGAGACATATGAAAAGATGCTCAGCATCACTAGCCATCAGAGAGCTGCAAATTAAAACCACAATGAGATACCACATCACACCAGTCAGAATGGCCATCTTAAAAAGTCAACAAACAACGAGTGCTGGAGAGGTTGTAGAGAGAAGGGAACCCTAGTGCACTCTTGCTGGGAATTCAGACTGGTGCAACCACTGTGGAAAACAGTATGGTATTTCCTCAGAAAACTAAAAATGGAACTGCCTTTTGACCCGGCAACACCACTGTTAGGATTATACATTAAGGGTCCTGAAACACCAATTCAAAAGAACCTATACATCCCAATGTTCATAGCAGCACAATTCACAATAGCCGAGTGCTGGAAGCAACATAACTGTCCATCAGGACATGAGTCAATCAAAACATTGTAGTACATTTACAAGGGAATAATACACAGCAGAAAGAAAGAAGGAGCCCCTACCCTTCATGACAGCATGGATAGAACTGGAAAGCATTATGCTAAGCAAAATAAGCCAAGTAGTGAAAGACAAATACCATATGATCTCACCTATAAGTGGAACCTAATCAACAAAATAAACGAACAAGCAAAATGGAACAAAAGACACTGCAATTGAAAATGTTGACAGTGACCAGTGGGGGAAGGGGAGGGAATTTCAGGGGAATAGTGTGAAGGCTTTGAAGGAACAATTATAAAGGACACATGGATAATAACAGGAAGGTGGAAATGGGAGGGATGTGGGGAGGGCTGGGAGGTTGGGCTGGGGTGGGAGGAAAAAGTGGAAAACTGTTCTTGAACAACAATAAAATAATAATAATAATAATAATAATAATAATAATAATAATAATAATAATAATAATAATAAATAAAAACACTGGTTACATAGAAAAGACACACATATTTGTTTATAAATTTTAAAACAGTAACAACTTAAAGGCTGTCTCTAAGCACCAATAAACCTTTTGAACTGACATCACAGAAATATCTCTGCAGATTTTTCTTTTGGAAGAAAGAACAGATAGAACTACATTGATAATCAAATATATACCAAATTTCCTTATATCTACATACAGATAGGTAATCCCTAGCTCTTTCACAATCCCGGGCTCCCTCATATAGATGAATAAAACATCATCTTTAATAAGTCCAATGCAAATCAACAAGCAGTGGTCAGCATGTGATAGGAGGAGAGTCTAAATTTGTTGTCTACACACAAAAAAATTTGTACTGTTGGGAAAAGCAAGTTTTTCTTCATCTTAGTTGTTGACATAAATACATAGCAAGTCAGCAATTCAGTTAAACAGAAATAGTGTTGGGTCCAGTCTTCATAGTGTTTTGATACTGCTATGACCTTAATCATAAAGTGCTCCAAACAATGCCCAGAGCCAAAAATGTGGGTAGAAGGAGCTGTTCTTGGGCCATCAGCCTTATGATTCTAATTCAGAAAGAAGCAGTTAAGATCAATTATTCTTTCCTCAAAAAGACTCCAAAAGTCCAAGTGTGAAAAGAAATATTGTCCATGGCTGACTTTAATCTTGCATACAACTACCCATGCCCAGAAGGCCTAGAGCCTGACAAAACCTGCAGAATTCTGATCAAAACAGTTGGACTAGGCCTTCCACACTAGCTGTTTGGATGGGTAGGTATGTAGTTCATTATTATAGTTTTCTTCAGCCTTTCAAAATTTATAAACTCAACCTCAAGGTCAGAGCATGATTTTTCTGTACTTTTAACAGGTTATGTATTCAAAAACAAATTGAGAGAAATAACTATGTAGCTCTAGGGAAAAATCAACAGCCTAATTCAAAGAAATGGAAAATGGCAAAAATGTTTGTTTTTCTTAAATATTCATCTTTTTAACTATGTTTTTTATAAGCTGCAAGTTTGTGGTTATTATATGCCACATATTCTGCTAAGATGTTTACATAGGTTATCCTCTTTAGTATTCACATTAACCACATAAAGAAGATATTTTATTACCATTCTCATTTTATATACTGGAAGACTGAAAATTTCAAAACCTTTGCAGGGTCATGGAACTATTAAGACCCATAGGCTCACCTCTGCCCAGGAAAGATCTGGGAACTATTCTATTTAATAGACTGTGTTTTAAAATGTTTAACTTAACCATGATAGCAAAGTGCCTGGATACCTTATTTTTCTTAACTTATAGTTGTGAAAACAAAGGAAACTTTGATTTACTAGGTTGGGATGAAATGTATCCATATAAGAACAATATCAGGATGTTTTAATTGTCTCTCCATAAGAAATGATTAATATGCTTTAGTTATGCAAGATTAAATGCTCATTCAGTAATTGCAATGGACAGCATGCTTTCAGAGTGGGAGAATTAAATTAAAAGAAAGCAACTCTGGAAATGTACTAGTGGTAGAATTAGATAATGTTTCTATAGTAATGAATCTGCCAAAAGATAATAATATTTTAGTGGAAGCTGTGATTGAGTAAGTCAGATTATTTATTAACTGTTACTCTAAAATATCACTTTTGTCTTATTATTAAGAATGGTTAGAGGGCAGCAGGGATGCCTGACACAAGGCATTAAAAGTGAATTATGCCTCATCACAGACCCAGAGGACCTGAGCTGCTGCACTTGTCGCGGGTGATGGAACTCACTAATATCTGCTGGCAGGGGCATTCACAGTCCACAGTCTAGAAGGGTCTCAGTCAAGTCCCTGAGACAGCCAATCTCTCACTTGGTCCTTTCCAGTAGCCTGAATAAGAACTGATCTTTAATTTCTAAAATTGCTTTTTGAAAACTTTCAAATAGACACACACATTTGAGAAGACTACTGACAACTAGCAAGATGACGTTTATAAAGTTTGTGGGAAAAGGCTCTCATGCCATCTCTGGAGGTTCTTGATATTCTCCTAGAAGCAAACTTTTCATTTCCAGTTAAATCTACTACTTAGCTTCCCAAAGAATGTATGTGATAAAGACCACCATGGCAAAACTAGATGTCACCAAAGCTCAGATTTCTGAGGAAATGGCATTAATGCCCTGAAAGAGATATTAATCTGAAACCTAAACAGTGCTGACAAATTCACAGACATTTAGCTGTTCATCAAAAAAGGAGGACAACAAGGAGGAAAGAAAGGAAAAACAGACTATAAAGGTAAACCACCACAGGATTTTTTCTCATAACTATTGGATAGATAGTCCCCTGACGGGCGTGCTTAAGTGTGGTTCTTCTTCCTCCAACTCTAAAGTGAGGATCTTATGGAGTAGAAATAGGTCCTTCTGTTTCCTGAAAATAGTCCATACTTTCAGTCCATTTCTGTTTGTCCGTGTGGATCATAGAATTCTAGAATGCAAGGGTATAGAAAGGTTGTCAGGCTGAACTATTAAAGCCTACAAATAAGGAAAGAAAGACTTTCTCAAACCTGGCTGGCTCAGGCAGAGCTGCAGCACCCTTTACCTGCTTTTCTCCACTATAGCACAACTAGTTTCACTCACACTTTCTGGTACTGCAGAGTACAGAAGGCCTCCAGAACACATGTCTGCTTGAATTCTCCTGGAATCATTTGCTCAAGGTTTGGCCACTTATCATTCAAAGACCCAGCAATATGGTCCTAGCCCTCCTGGGTTGATAAATTATATTTATTCATAGCGTCTCATCATTTTGGTTTTATTTTTAGTCCTATAAATCACTACTTACAAGATTGTCCCATAGTTCTGGTTGCTAAGTCTCTGCCTCTACAAAATGCCAAATTTCATTAAATAGAAATTTACTTAGTCAGACTGTGTTTATAGGACACCAGTGCAGTATCAAACAGTGAAAAATTAGTAAATTAACTCCTTACATAATGTAAAACAAACCAAAATATAATACCCCTCCTTCCCTAACACCTGCAGAATGATTTGACATTTTATTGAGTTGCCTGACTTAGGTGTTTTAGAACATATCCTGAGTCCATGTTAGGGATCTCCAATATTTTCTACATCAAAGGCCTAATTTACTATGTTATCCATGTAATGAAATAAATCCAAGCTGATACACTATGCCTGTATTACATCTTTTAAAAGATCAGCCTACCACACTGCCTTCATAATGAATTTTCCCCAATTTTGTTTTTCAAAAGGGCAACAATTACAAGTGCTACAAAATAGTTAATAGCAATAAAAATAAAAACAGCTATTGGTTAGCTACATAATTTGCAGGCCCAGTGTGTAATGAAAACATGAAGCACTGAATCCAAATCAGGAAACAAGGTTGTCTGCTTCTTCTTCTTTTTTTAGTTTCATTTTTTTTATTGTTGTTCAAGTACAGTTGTCGCCATTTTCACCCCATCCATTCCCACTTCCCACCCTCAAACCTACCTCCTTTTGTTTCTCCATTTGACCTTATACATGTCCCTTGATGGACCTTCCCCTATTATCTCTCTCCCCCTCCTCTCTGGTAACTATCAGTTTCTTCTTCATTTCAATGTCTTTTGCTACATTTTCTTGTTCGTTTATTTTGTTGATTAGGTTCCACTTATAGGTGAGATCATATGGTATTTGTCTTTCACTACTTGGCTTATTTTGCTTAGCATAATGCTTTCCAGTTCTATCCATGCTGTCATGAAGGGTAGGGGCTCCTTCTTTCTTTCTGCTGTGTATTATTCCCTTGTAAATGTACTACAATGTTTTGATTGACTCATGTCCTGATGGACAGTTATGTTGCTTCCAGCACTCGGCTATTGTGAATTGTGCTGCTATGAACATTGGGATGTATAGGTTCTTTTGAATTGGTGTTTCAGGACCCTTAATGTATAATCCTAACAGTGGTGTTGCCGGGTCAAAAGGCAGTTCCATTTTTAGTTTTCTGAGGAAATACCATACTGTTTTCCACAGTGGTTGCACCAGTCTGAATTCCCAGCAAGAGTGCACTAGGGTTCCCTTCTCTCTACAACCTCTCCAGCACTCGTTGTTTGTTGACTTTTTAAGATGGCCATTCTGACTGGTGTGATGTGGTATCTCATTGTGGTTTTAATTTGCAGCTCTCTGATGGCTAGTGATGCTGAGCATCTTTTCATATGTCTCTAGGCCCTATGTATGTCTTCCTTGGAGAAGTGTCTGTTGAAGTCCATTGCCTATTTTTGTATGGGGTTGTTTGTGGGTTCCCGTAGTGAAGTCATGTGAGTTATTTTGGATATTTAATCTTTGTCCAAGGTATCATTGGCAAATATGTTTTTCCATATGGTTGGTTCTCTTTTCATTTTGATGTTATGTTCTTTCACCATGCAGAAGCTTTTTATTTTGATGAGATCCCATTTGTTTATTCTTTCATTTATTTCACCTTTTCTAGGGGTCATATCAGTGAAAATACTCTTGGGTGGAATATCTGAAATTTCCCTGCCTATGTTTTCCTGTAGAACTGTTATGGTGTCACAACTTACATTTAAATCTTTTATCCACCTTGACTTTATTTTTGTGTATCATCTAAGTTGGTGCTCGAGTTTCATTTTTTGCACCTATCTGTCCAGATCTCCCAACACTGTTTGTTGAAGAGGCCATTTTCATTCCATTTTATGATCCTGCCCCCTTTGTTGAGTATTAATTGACCATAGAGATTGGCTTTATTTCTGGTCTCTGTATGATGTTCCATTAGTCTATGTGTCTGCTTTTATGCCAGTACCAGGTTGTTTTGAGTACAGTGGACTTGTAATATAGTTTTATATTAGGTATTGCTATCACTCCTACTTTGTTCTTCTTTCTCAAAATAGCCACGGCTATTTGGTTCCATATACATTTTTGAAATGTTTGTTCTATGTCATTGGTATTTTAATAGGGATTGCATTGCATCTAGAAATTGCTTTGGGAAATATGGGCATTTCAATATTGTTAATTCTTCCAATCCATGAACACGGTATATGATTCCATCGTTTCTATCTTCCTTAATTTCTTTCTTTAGTGTTGTGTAGTTATCTGAGTACAGGTCTTTAACCTCCTTGGTAAGGCATATTCCTAGGTAATTTATTTTTCTTACTGCTATAACAAATGGGATCCCCCCCCCACCCCAGATTTCTGATTCTGATCTCTCATTGCTGGTCTTTAAAAATACCTTTGATTTCTTTTTTATTTAATTACTCCGTTGTTCAATTACAGTTGTCTACATTTTCTCCCCTCCCCTTGCCCCTACCCCATCCAAACCCACCTCCCTCCCTTCCTTCCATCCACCCTCTCCCTTGGTTTTGTCTATGTGTCCTTTATGGTAGTTCCTGAAAACCTTTATCCCACAGTCTCCTCTCCCCTCCCCTCTGACTATTGTTAGATTGTTCTTAATTTCAATGTCTCTGGTTATATTTTGTTTTCTTTTTTCTTTTGTTGATTATGTTCCAGTTAAAGGTGAGATCATATGGTATTTGTCCCTCACCACCTGGCTTATTTTGCTTAGCATAATGCTCTCCAGTTCCATCCATGCTGTCGCAAAGTGTAGGAGCTCTTTCTTTCTCTCTGATACATAGAATTTCACTGTGTAAATGTACTGTAGTTTCTTGATCCACTCATTTGCTGATGGGCACTTACGTTGCTTCCAGCACATGGCTATTGTCAATTGTGCTGCCATGAACATTGGGTTGCATAGGTTCTTTTGGATTGGTGTTTCAGGCCTCTTAGGGTAGAATTCCAGCAGTGGAATAGCTGGGTCAAAAGGCAGTTTCATTTTTAGTTTTCTGAGGAAATCCCATACTGTTTTCCGTAGTGGTTTCACCAGTCTACATTCCCACCAAGATTTCACTAGGGTTTCCCTTTCTCCGCATCCTCTCCAACACTTGTTTGTTGATTTGTTTTTGATGACCATTCTCACCGGTATGAGGTGGTATTTCATTGTGGCTTTAATTTGCATCTCTCTCATGGCTAGTGTTGCTGAGCATCTTTCTATATATCTCTGGGCCCTCCGTATGTCCTCCTTGGAGAAGTGTCTGTTCAAGTCTTTTGCCCATTTTTTAATTGGTTTTTTTGTCTTCTTGGAGTGGAGTTGTGTGAGTTCTTTGTATATTTTGGAGATCAAACTCTTGTCGGAGGTATCATTGGCAAATATGTTTTCCCATACGGTTGGTTCCCTTTTTATTTTAATCCTGTTTCGTTAGCTATGCAGAAGCTTTTTATTTTGATGAAGTCCCATTTGTTTATTTTTTCCTTTAAGTCCCTTGCTCTAGGGGACATATCAGTGAAGATGCTGCTGCATGGAATGCCTGAGATTTTCCTACCGATGTTTTCCTCTAGGACTTTTATGCTGTCACGACTTACATTTAAGTCTTTTATCCACCTTAAACTTATTTTTGTGTATGGTGTAAGTTGATGCTCGAGTTTCATTTTTTTTGCATGTATCTGTCCAGATCTCCCAACCCCATTTGTTGAAGAAGCTATTTTTACTCCATTTAATTAATTCTTCTTCCTCCTTTGTCAAATATTAATTGCTCATAGAGACTTGGGTTTATTTCTGGGCTCTGTGTTCTGTTCCATTGGTCTATCTGTCTGTTTTTTTGTCTGTACCAGGCTGTTTTGACTACAGTGGCCTTATAATAGAGTTTGATATCAGGTATTGTGATCTCTACTGCTTTGTTCTTTATCAAAATTGCTGCAGCTATTTGGGGTCATTTATGGTTCCATATAAATTTCTGAAATCTTTGTTCTATATCTGTGAAGTATGTCATTGGTACTTTAATAGGGATCGCATTGAATCTATAAATTGCTTTGGATAGTAAGGGCATTTTGATGGTGCTAATTCTTCCAATCCATGAACACGGCATATGTTTCCATGTGTTTGTGTCTTCCTTGATTTCTTTCTTCAGTGTTGTGTAGTTTTCTGAGTACAGGCCTTTTACCTCCTTGGTTAGGTTTATTCCTACATATTTTATTTTTCTTGTTGCTACATCAAATGGGACTTTTCCCCTGATTTCTGCTTCTGATGTTTCATTGTTGGTATACAAAAATGCCTTTGATTTCTGGATATTGACTTTGTATCCCACTGTTTTGCCAAATTTATTTATAAGGTCGAGTGGATCTTGGGGCGAGTCTATAGGATTTTCTATATACACTATCATGTCATCCGCAATCAATGACAGTTCTGTTTCCTCCTTTCCAATTTGGATGCCTTTTATTTCTTCTTCTTGTCTGATTGTTGTGGTTAAAACGTCCAATATCATGTTGAATAGAAGTGGTGAAAGTGGGCATCCTCGTCTAGTTCCTGATCTAAGTTTTCGCCCATTAAGTATGATGTTGGCTGTAGGTCTCTCATATATGGCCTTTATTATGTTGAGAGATGCTTCCTCTATTCCCACTTTGCTGAGTGTTTTTATCATAAGTGTGTGCTGTACCTTATCAAATACTTTTTCTGCATCATTCGATATGATCATGTGAGTTTTGTCTTTGCTTTCGTTTATGCGATGTATTATGTTTATTGATTTGCAAATATTGTACCATCCTTGCATCCCTGGGATGAGTCCCACTTGGTCATGGTGTATGATCTTTTTAACGTATTGCTGGAAGTGGTTTGCCAATAAATAGTTCAGGATTTTAGTGTCTATGTTCACCAGCAATATTGGCCTGAAGCTTTCTTTCTTTGTTGTGTCTTTATCTGGTTTTGAGATTAGGGTGATTCTGGCTTCATAAAAAGAGTTTGGGAGTCCTTCATCTTCTTCAAGTTTTTGGAATTATCTGTGGAGGATGAGGGTTAGCTCTGCCTTAAATGCTTTGTAGAATTCTCCTGTGAAACCATCTGGTCCAGGGCTTTTGTGTGCCAGGAGTTTTTTTGTTTTTTTGTTTTTTTTTTTTTTTTTTATTACTGCTTCAATTTCGTCTGCTGTTACTGGTCAGTTCAGGCTTTGTGCTTCTTCTTCACTGAGTTTTGGGAGATTATATTTTTCTAGAAATTTTTCCATTTCACCTAGGTTTTCAAATTTCTTGGCATATAGTTCTTCATAGTAATTTCTTACAATCCTTTGTATTTCTGTGGTATCAGTTGTAATCTCTCCTCTTTCATTTCTGATTGTGTTTATTTGGGTCCTCTCTCTTTTTTTCTTGATGAGCCTGCTTAAAGGCTTGTTGATTTTGTTTATCCTTTCAAAGAACCAGCTCCTAGATTCACTGAGCCCTAGAATTGTGCTTTTAGTCTGTATGTTATTTAATTCTGCTCTGATCTTGGTTATTTCCTTCCTTCTACTTGCTCTGGGCTGTCTTTGTTGTTGTTCCTCAAGATCTTGTAGGTGTAGGGATAGGTTGTTTGTTTCAAATGTTTCTATCTTTTTTAGGTAGGCCTATACAGCTATGAACTTCCCTCTCAGAACTGCCCTCGCTGTGTCCCATAAGTTTTGGGTTGTTCTGAGTTCATTTTCGTTTGTTTCCAGAAACTTTTTGATTTCTTCCCTAATCTCATTCTTGACTCATTCGTTGTTTAATAGCATGGTATTCCATCTCCATGATTTTGAGTGTTTTGGGATTTTTTTCCTTGGGGTTGGTTTCTAGTTTCAGTCCCTTGTGGTCGGAGAAAATGCTTGATATGATTTCAAATTTCTTGAATTTGTTGAGGCTTGTTTTGTGTCCTATCATGTGGTCTATCTTTGAAAATGTTCCATGTGCACTTGAAAAGAATGTGTATTTAGCCTCTTTGGGATGAAAGACTCTATATATATCAGTTAAGTCCATTTCATCTAGGGCATTGTTCAATGCCACAATATCTTTGTTGATATTTTGTTTGGAAGATCTGTCTGCTTTTGACAGTGGGGTTTCTAAATCCTCTACCACGATGGTGTTGCTGCCAATATCTTTCTTGAAGTCCTCCAAGATTTTCTTTATGTATTTGGGTGCTCCTATGTTGGGTGCATATATATTCACAATGTTTATGTCTTCTTGGTGGATTCTTCCCTTGAGTATTATGAAGTGACCTTCTAGATCTGTCTTTATGGCCGTTTTTTTTGTTGTTGTTGTTTTGTTTTTTTGAAGTCTATTTTGTCTGACACGAGTATTGCTGCCCCTGATCTTTTTTTCTGTCCATTTGCTTAGAAAGTTTGTTTCCAGCCCTTCACTTTCAGTCTGTGTAGGTCTTCTGTCCTGAGGTGGGTCTCTTGTAGGCAGCATATGCATGGGTCATGCTTTCTTATCCATTCCGCTATTCTATGTCTTTTGATTGGGGCATTTAATCCATTTACAGTTAGGGTTATTATTGATAGGTACTTATTCATTGCCATTTTTTCATACCCGTGTTCCCCCCACCCAACCCTTTTTTTTTTTTTTTCCTTTTCTTAAAGCAGTCCCTTTCGCATCTCTTGCAGAGCTGGCTTGGTGGAGATGTATTCTTTTAGACTTCTTTTGTCTGGGAAGGTCCTTATTTGGCCTTCTATCTTGATTGAGAGCCTTGCTGGGTATAGTAGCCTTGGTTGCAGGCCTCTGGTTCTCATTACTTGGAATATTTCTTGCCATTCCCTTCTGGCTTGGAGTGTATCCATTGAGAAGTCAGCTGCTAAACTTATGGGGGCTCCCTTGTATGTTACTTCTTGTTTCTCCCTTGCTGCCATTAAGATTCTCTCTTTGTCTTGGAATTTTGCCATTTTAATGATGATGTGTCTTGAAGTGGGCCTCTTTGGGTTTGTCTTGATTGGGACTCTCTGTGTTTCCCGGATTTTTTAGAGTTTTTCTCTCATCAAATTGGGGAACTCTTCCATCATTACTTTTTCAAACAGGTTTTCTATCCCTTGCTCTTCTTCTTCTCCTTCTGGTATCCCTATTATATGGATATTATTATGTTTCATGTTGTCCTGCATTTCCGTTAATACCTCTTCATTCTTTCTGAGTCTCTTTTCCTGTTCTTTCTCTTTTGGGTGTTGTTTTCTACCTTACCCTCCAGCTCGCTGATCCGATCCTCTGCTTCATCGAGCCTGCTTTTGATTCCTTCTACTGTGTTCTTCAGTTCAAAAATCGTATTCTTCACTTCCTCTTGGCCCTTGTTGATAGTTTCTATTTTCTTTTTCATGTTGATATAGTTTGCAGTGAGTTCATTGTAGTTTCCCTGTAGTTTTTGGTAATTCTCTGTCAGCTCATTGAGCTTCCTGATAACCATTGCTTTGAACTCAGTATCTGATAGTTTACTTGCCTCTGCTTCTTTTAGTATTCTCTCTGAGGCTTCCTTCTTTCCTTTCATTTGGGGGTTGTTTCTTTGCCTTCCCATGGTTTGTGGGACTCTTCTTGTTAGCCTCTGCTTCTTAAATTGACCTGTTCTGACTCCCTGGGTTTATGGTGTGAGCTTCTGTGTAGAATACCTTTGAGATTCAGTGGTGCAGTCTCCTTGATTTCCTGAGCTCTCTGGACTTTGGCTGTCGTGTATGTTGGCTCCCTGTATGTCTTTGGGTTTTGACTGTTGTTGGGTCTTTCTTTGGTGGGTCCTTCCCTCCAGCTGTTTAACTGAGGGTCATTCCATCTACTGCCTCTTGTATTCTGTTGCACAGGTGTAGGCAGGTTGCGTTGAACTGATTCCTCTGTGTGTACACAGTTTTGAGGATTGTCCCTTGCTCTTGTGCAGTTGTTTGTTGT
>PVJI01027177.1:0-17786 GCA_004026765.1 Micronycteris hirsuta
AGTACAGAAGCTGGCACGTAGTAAGTGCTTATAAAGTGATGATCATTACTGTTATTGTTACTTTCCCTCAAAACATTTTTTCCTAACAAACACATATAATATACAGTTATTTTCATGATTATCATAAAAATGTCTGCAGCGCTGATCTCTAAATGCAGATGGATGGTGATTTTAGCTCTTTATACTTCGTTGTATTTTGCTAAGTTCTAAAGTGGACATGTGTTATTTTATCATATAAAATTTTCTTCTTAAAAAAATAAAATTTTCTCCTTAATTATCTTCTTTGAATTTATGTTATTGCCAACAGGTAGGTAGAAGAGTTAAAAAACAAAACGAAACAAAACAATTCTTCATAACAACACACGGTACTTGAAATTTCTCCGGATGCCAAGTAGAAAGGGTGACCAAGCCCAGTGACTTGCTAGGTGTGAGCTGGGTGTACTCCAGGGAAATGTTGACAAAATAGTACCAGCTATGCCTGCTTATTATTACTTTTTAGCCCCGAATGTAGTCAATAACCAACTGACAGCTGTGTGTAAGATTTCAAGATATTAAACCATTAATCTACCACCTAAACTGAAATTCTGTTTTCAGTGAAGTATTATTGTTAAGAGCAGCTAAAAATATAAACACTTCAGGTTAATTCAAAGCTCTACAGAAGGAAGGATTCTCCTGCATCCCCAGGGAACTTTAATCCAGATATTTTCAGGCTTCATTATAAGTTACAAGGTCAAAAGGTCAAGGGCTTAACCAGATTTTACACATCTCAATGTGATCCTCAGTTAAAGCCTGTAGTGAGACAGTTTTACAATTCTGATATGTTTTCCAAGACAAACAGGCAGCAGACTGAACAGCGTTCAGGAATCAGACCTGATAACTGTATTGGAACAGGCATTTGGAGAACAGGTGCTGGGAGAAAGGTAGAGTCCAGAAGGCAGGACATACTTTCCAAACCAGGTGAGGGAAGATCTAGCTCCAAGTACCTGGAACATTCCAACTGGTGAGGGACAAGGTCTGGAAGTCCAGAACAGGTGATACTTGGAAGTCCAATCAGTAGAATGAGGGAGGCTTGTTAGCTTGTGTTAAGATCATATTGTTGAACTGGCTTCATGAGCAGGAGTGTTGTCCTTGATCCTCCTTATGGAGGAAGGACTGTGGGCATTGGGAGGTTTGACAAGAGGGTCCCAAAGAGACCTTGGTACTGGACTGAGCACCTACACTCAAGCCCATGGGGAGCAGGGCTGAGCTCCTGGTCTCAAAGCAGAAATGGGAGGGCAAGACAACCAGCAGCCACAGAGATTGACACTGAGGGCAGGATGGACCTAAACAACAGCCTAGAGCTGAGCCATCCAGTGTGAGGGGAGCGGGAATTAAATAATTGGGAACTAGATAGTACCAAGTATTAATAAAAACAGCAACTTGCTGAGTACCTACTATGTGTCAAATCCTATGTTGGAGCTTTGCATCCATTATCACGAACTCGAACACCTTTGCAAGGTAGGTATAATTATTTTATTTTATTTTTTTTAAAGATTTTATTTATTTTTAGAGAGAGGAGAAGGGAGGGAGAAATAGCAATGTATGGTTGCCTCTCACATGGCCCTCACTGGGGACCTGGCCCGCAACCCAGGCATGTGCCCTGACTGGGAATCGAACCGGGACCCTCTGGTTCCCAGCCCGCACTCAATCCACCGAGCTACACCAGCCGGGGGTAGATATAATTATTTTATAAATGAGGAAATGGGGCTCACAGGATAAGTGATAGCCCAAAGTCACAGAGATAAGCAGCAAGCTGAGGTCTCTATGACTCCAAACGCATACTCTTTCTACTACTCCATGAACACATTTATTCCTCACTGTATATGAGCACAGTTGACTCCAATTTTTCCTTGATCTTAGGGGCAATATCATACAAGCAACTGTTGGCTTTAAACAAAAGCATCAGTGATTTTACTAGCAAAAAATGAGTTTCTTTGGAAATAGCAGAGGAATTGCAATTTAGAACAAGTAAACTATGGTGGACCATAGGGAAGTCCAGAGAGTAGAGGAGATCTGCTTGTTGCTCTAGGGGAAAGGAGGAAGATGGGAGGGGATGTTTCAAGAGTTTAGAGTGATGATGTTTCCTCATTGGCTGAGTGTGGTGGTTTCTCATTGGCTATGCTGTTGCTGGGCAAGGAGAGGTCCTTCCTTCCTTCCTGCTAGGTATGTAAAGTCAGATTTTTCCTGTTGGGGAATATAAGGTTTAGCAAATGGTAGTACATGAGTGCTCCCTCTTCATGGCTTCCTGACTCCACTTTATATTTATTTATTTATTGAAACATTGATCAGTTGCCTCTTATATGTACCCCAACTGGGGATCTGGCCCACAACTCAGGCATATGCCCCAACCAGGAATCGAACTGGCAACCTCTCAGTCTCAGGCCTGCCCTCAATCTACTGAGCCACACCAGTCATTGCATGACTCCATTTTAAATGAGGTTTCCTTTATTTATTTTAACACAACCTATGATTAATGTTAAAACTAACATTTTTATTAGTGAAAGTGTAAACTTAAGCATCAAGCTGGTAATATTAATAATATATTTGTAATTCCATATTGTAGCAAGAGGGAACTCTGTCATTACTTTAAGAAAACCCATTATTTCAGCCCTGGCTGGTGTGGCTCAGTGGACTGAGTGTTGGCTTGCAAAAAAAAGATCCCTGGTTTGATTCCCAATCAGGGCATATGCCTGGATTATGGGCCAGATCCCCAGTTGGGGGCATGTAATCTCTTGCACACTGATGTTTCTCTCCCTCTTTTTCTCCCTCCTTTCCCCTCTCTCTAAAAATAAATAAAATCTTAAAAAAAAAAAAAAGGAAAGGAAACCCATTGTTTCATTGTTACTAGTGGAAATGAAGCAGGGAGAAGACAAGAGTGGAACTGGTGGTGGCAAAACCAGATTTAACTGAACCCACACAGTGAGGGATAGCACCCCAGCAAAATGGAGGAAGAAGGCAAAGTTTAGGTTCCCTCTGAAAGATTCTGAGAAGGGGGTTAAGGGAAATGGAGATTAGCTTTGTATCGGATACTGTTTCTGTGCTGGGTTTATGAGAAGCAAAGCAAGGGATGTGTGGTGCTATGAGGGGAGGGTGGTTTAAGAATTAGGAATCCCCAATAAAAGGTGGGAATAATATCCCCAGCTGGTAGGGCTCAGTGGATTGGTGCTGGCCTGAGAACCAAAGTGTTGCCGGTTCAATTCCCAGTCAGAGCACATGCCTGGGTTGCAGGCCAGGTCCCCAGTGGGGGTGCGTTAGAGGCAATCACACATTGATGTTTCTTTTCCTCTCTTTCTCTCTCCCTTCCCTCTATCTAAAAATAAGTAAGTAAGTAAAATCTTTAAAATAAAAGGTGGGAATAATGAAATGGTTTGAGGCATTATTGGAAAGAAAGCAGTAGTCCTACCGAAAGGGGGTTGTGACACTTTACAGCTGCCTGAAGACTGTGGGAGAACAATACTTTCTGATATTTTTGCAGCTGGCTTTGTTTATCTATGTTTGTCCTCCTAGCCTGATGCAGAGTAGCGCTGCTTTTTTCTTTTCATTTCAGCTGATTTTTGTCTTTTAGTTTCAGACAGGTTTTTACTCTTTCAATGAGGTGAGGGAAGGACATGGGGAGGGAAGTTGAGCAGATTCCTTAGTCATCCAGCTGACCCTCCTTCATACTGTAATCTGGACCTTGGTTTTGAATCTTAACGATTACCATTGGTGGCTGTGACCTTCAGCCACTCTCTCTGAAGCAGAACATTGAAAGCGGGGCAGGATAGTAAGAAGCTAGGAAAATTCCTGGGAAAGTGGAATGGGGAAACTAAGGCAAGATAAAAAAGGCCAAATGATTTGAACAACTTGTCGCAGATTTTGACCCGCAAAATCTGTGGGGGGACTGCCCCGATCGCGTGAATCAATCTTACCCAGAGACATGCTTGGAGATAAGAATCTGGCTGCCACGGGTCTTTCCCTCCACCTCCATCTTGGAAAAGACCTCGTGGGTAGCTTAGCCAGGGTTTTTATTAAAGTTTTGGGACACATTTACATTGGATTGATTATTCATGGGATTAAGCAGAACAGGGATAGGTTTACTCATTAGCAGAGCATTAGGATGTAAATTCAGGTCCGGCGGCAGATAGGACCAGGGTAATATATTAAACAGGGCTCAGCAAGCCAGAATCTCTTAAGATACATTTTTGCCAAATTCCTATTAGAGAATTCCCATTCCACAGACGTGATCCACACTTGCCCACACGGGAATCACACGGAGCTGCACTCAAAACGTGTAAATTCTCAGGACTGCGTGTTTACACGCGTGTGGAAAGCACTTCCACAACAATTTACAGCCATCTAGTGAATCACAAAGACCTTCTTTTCCTAACCAAGCACACTTGAGAGCAAATGGTTTATACCTCTCCTCCCTAACCAGAGAATACATATAGCTTAAATCATCCTGGTTGGGAAAATAGAGAATAGAGACCCAATTAATGCCATTTGTGCTGTCCAGCTAAAACCAAGGCTGGATGAAGGCAGGGGAACAAATAACAAAAACCCACTTAGAGGCAGACAGACCCAAGATAACAGTAAAGCAGAGCAAAGAATGATATTCATCAGTGCATTAAAAAATGCACCTGGAAAGCTGATGAATAAATAGTCTGTTGAAACCCTCCCCTAAGATTCTCACCACCAGTGATAGAGAGATAAAACTTTCAAGACAAAGGATATCAGCCAGGACTTGACATAGAGCACACCTGTGCCCCTTCTCTGGCATGAAATGTTTACTTCCTTCTAATCTCTAAGGGTACCTGTGAGACTTGCAACTGAGGCAGGAGATAGTCAGGAAGGAGGAAACTCTGGAGGTGCCCCAGGGCTAAGATAAAGGACAGCCATACAAGACAGAGACCCTGCAGGACTGATTGTTCTTGCTTTCTGGAAAAGGGCTGAATCATGGTAACTCATGAATGCACCTGAGCAGAAGATGCTACGAGACCCTCGCCTCATTATAATAGCATTATAATAAATTAACATTGTGAGACCCCCTTCTCTGGTGGCCAATCAAAGAAAATCATGGGAGACCATATGCACAGTAGCTTTAAAGTAATACAACTACTTGTATACGTGCAATAAAAGCCTGCCAAAACTAGCCAGGAAGGATCTGCCCTATAAGAACAGAATCCTTCTAGTCCCTGAAGTCAATCTCTGCTCAGAATTGGCCTGCTTCCATGTTCTGTGGAGTGTATTATTGCTTAATAAATGTGCTGTCTCTCTTTATGCTATAAACCGTGTGTTCGGTTCAATTCTTTGTCCATGATCACCAAGAACCTAGTTACCTGTGCCCACCTGTAACACACCCAGTGGTGGAGTGGGCAGCAGCAGCTTGCCCTGGGCTTACCCCCTGATCCTGTTTCCGACCCTGTCTCCATGGCCCCTTTTTTCTCTGACTTTCCAGTGAGCTAACAGTAGCCCCACCATGGCTGACTTCCTGTAGTGTTTCTGGGGAGAGAAAGCAGAGCACACTGCCTAGGCTCTCCTTTTGCTTCTTCTACCCCAAGTCCTTCCTTTGTTTCATTGTCCCCAGCTTTAATAAATGCACTCTCAAAGTCAACTGAACTTGTGTTGTGAAATCTTTGCTGAATGAAGTCAAGAACCCACACACTCCAGGCCAGCCTGAGGCAGACCTGCTCTGGGCTGGTCCCCATCTGGCAACAAAAGCATGCTTATGAAGTCACAAAGGACAGAGAGATGGAGGGACAAAAATTTCTGGATTACTAGACTGAACAATTTGTGAAACGCTAAGTGCTTGCCAGGCCCGAACACCTTGTAAAACCATCTCCAGTACTTTCTTTGTTATTATAGTCTAATCTTTGTTAAAACCAGATCTTTATTCCCAGCCCTAACACACCTTCCGTATTAAAAACTCTGGAAAAAAATACAATAAAAAATAAACTGTTAAAAAAAAACCCTCTCAAGTGGCTTTCTACTGCCACTTGCTAAATGATTTTGCCCCTGCCTACCTCTCCAATTTTATCTTCTGATTTCTTCCCCTTCCTTTCAATAGTTCCACCACCTGGCCCTTTTTCTGTTGCATGACATCAACCTCGTTCTTATACCCAGGCTTTGCTAGAATGCTCCGGAGTGTGCTGGAATGCTCTTGCAGAGATTTTGACAAAAGTAACTCTTTCTCAACCTCAAGTTTCAATTTCAGTTTTAGCTTTTCAATGCTATTTTTTCAGCTCTATCTAATCCTTGCCTTGCCCCCAACCCAGTACCTCCCTATCTCATTACATTGTTTTTCTATGTAATGGTACTTATTCCTACATTAGTTTTCCTTATTTATCATCTTTCCCATTATAATGAGTGCTCCCTGTGGGCAGGGGCTTAGGGTATATCACCAACAGCTATAACAATATCTGAAACATAATTGCTGACCAATTAATATTTGTTGAATAACTGAACACATTTTGTCAAGTGACCCCATTGTGTTGACCAAATCTTAGCGGATTAGGAATTGTTATTCCAGCCAAAATCATCTGTTCGGCTAGTCTCGATAGAGCAGTGGCCTGTGAGGAGTGGGCAGAGAAATCTGTCCAACGGTCGGTGTGGTGACTCTCAGATCCCGTTGGATTCACATTAAGGACATTTTGTATCCTAGATAGAGCGGGAAGGCAGTAGAAATAAGTAGCAGCAAAAGGGGCAATAGAAGCAAAGTTAATAGAAGAGCAGATAGAGAAGGAAACAGACGGATTTTGGACCTCAAAACTGGTTGTGGCGCTCACATTTGGATTGCTCCAGGAGAGCTACTGCTGCACCCAAACGACAAGCCTTTGTCCGGCCGTCCACAAGGCCTTTCCTCCTGTATCTTCAGTAAAAGCCTGTCACTTTAGTTACGCTTTTGCCACACGAAAGAATATTTGATAGAGACCAAATCAGAACCTAAAATGCCCTCACTCCACTGGGGCGATAAGCCTACTGTAATATGTATGGATTTCTTAGGTATGAACTTAAAAGCTCTCCATTTATATTCAAAGAAGTAACTTAAAAAGATGAGATTAGTGGAAGATATGACTAAATGACAACCGAAAAGCAATCTTTTTGCCAATTGCAAGTTCAGTTTACATTAATAATAGTGTGATGACTAAAAAACAGTTATTTATCTTAGGCAACTTTTATAAAACTATAGCGGTTTTTGTTTTGTTTTGTTTTCTAGCATTTTTCCTGGCCTGCAACTCAGGCACGTGCTCTGACTGGGAATCAAACTGGTGACCTTTTGGTTTGTGGGACAACGCCCAACGCACTGAGCCACACCAGTCAGGGCATACCACTATAATGTTTATGAGAAATTTTATAGGAGCCCCCAGGCTGAGTCTATTTGAGTTCATCTCTGGAATTCAGGTGGCATAGGTATGTCTGGTTGGTTGATAGACAAATAAACCTCTGGGGATAAAACAGAACCAAAAGGAAGGAGTGGTCTGGGCATAAGTTTTGTTTTGTCACTTGAATATTTCTGCTGATTCAGGCAATCCCTCCCCCTCAGATTAATACCTGATTTCAATGGAGAGGAGAGGGAGTAAAACAATTAAACAGTAATTTTACCAAAACTCTTCAAGACTTTGGGAGTTTTAGGGTCCAAGTAATACATCTTTGATTATGAAAGATAATCAAGCATATGGGAATAGGAGTGATCCCCCCGCTGTCCCGCAGAACTGTGACCTCTGTTGGGCTCTGGTGCCCATGAGTGAGAGGCGTCTGGCACAAGCAGCAGAGCCAGTGGCAGCAGAGTGAGCTGCAGCAGGAAGGGCAGCTGACTGTCACCATTAGGTAACATGTATTTACCATCCAGGTAGGTGGAGCTGTGCACTACCTGTGCTCAGAGTTTCCCCAGCATTAAGGGCTGATGGTTAACCCTCCTATAAAATAAAGTATTCCGTTTCAATTCTTAAAGTTGGAGAGAGAGCAAAGCTAAAGCCCTAAGGATTCCCTACATGGATCCAGACCAAAAATGAGATACAGGTTTATCATATGCATGTCAATGTACACCGAGGGGGACATTAATGGAAATAATGTTTTGTAGAAATTCAGATTAACCTACAACCTCTGTCATGTTTGGTGCCATTATTAGTGGGATGAAAATTTAATTGTAAATTAGGTTTAATTTATTTATTTATTTTAAAAAACCAAGATTTATATAGTATCCTGCAACCTAGGTCTTCCACGGAAGGATAAGGGTTTGTGTGATTTCCAGTGCAATCATAGTGAGCTCGTGAAGATGCCACTCAGGGACTCAGAGGAAGAACTGAATCACATCCCAAGGGAGGCTAGAGTTGTGATCTGTCTGTGATACACTTTGAAATATGCACAAGGGTGTGGAAACGGTGACAAATGAAGAAAATTGAAAAAACAATTAGCTTGGGAAAGAGAGAGACATGGAGGAATACAATAGATGTCTCTCATTGTTCGGGAGCCATTGGGAAATGGAAAGAAAAGGAACATTATTTGTGAAGTGCCTACTCTTCACTCATCCCTTCAAAACAGCGCCAAATTCTTCCACATTTCTTATCCCATTTGATTTCCACAGGTGTTATTCCTTCCATGTTTACAAACAAGAAAACTGAGCCTTGGATAATCTAAAGAATGTACCTGAGATAATGTAGTATTTTGCTGTATATAATGCACACCCCCGTTTTTGACCCAAACTTTTAATTTTTTAATTCAAATATTTATTTATATTTAGATACTTGTTTTTTGTATTATAAAGTAATTTTAGCATTTGTTTTTGAACATATTATGGTATAAGAAATTTTATGTAACAAATAATTATGAAACACAAGAACAAATACAAGGTATTTCAGGTACTACTCATGTATAATGTGCATCCTTATTTTTCCCTCAAAATTTGGGCAAAAAAGTGTGCATTATACATGGCAAAATATGGCAGGCAGTCATCGCTTGAGCTGGGGATCATGCCATAAATCCAGTGGCATGCTGGTCAATGTAGCCACAGCTCTCTGAGGGAGAAGAAGCCCTGGTTTGTAGAGTCTGCTGATTTCTGTGGTGTCAAACTCCCATCGAAGTGGATTTCGAGCTACCAAAACATCATCAAACACAGGGCTGGGAAGACATGCACACAAACAGCTCTCCCAAGCCATACGGGTTATGAGACAGCCCAGTATACCACCTCACTTACTTACAAGTCAATTTTCTTCCCAGGGTCAGATTTAGTCTCCATGGTTGCAGAGGACGCAATAGCTAATGACTAGAAATTTAAAAAATAAAATAGGCTGCCCTGAAGTGGCGGGTTCCCAACCATAATTCAGAGATAGCCAAATATGAGGTTATAAGAGAAGGAGATTCATACATCAGTTGACAGTTGTCAGGGTTGCCATGTCTTGGTGTATATCAGTCACCTGCAAAACTTGTTAATGTACAAATTAGGGAAATCGCAGCACACACGTTAAAAGTGCAGACTCTGAAGCCAGGCAGCTTATGTTCAAATCTGGCTCAGTTTCTGACTGGCTGGGTGACCTTGGGCAAGTTCCCTAACCTCTATGTACCTTAGTTTCATCATTGATGGCTGGTGATGAGCATAATAATATTTACTTCACAGGGGTCATTGAGCAGGTTAAATGAAAAAAATGTAAAGTGCTTAAAACAGTGCCTGGAACATAGTAAACGCTATATAACTACAGTATTTGTTGTTATTATTACTGCAGACTTCTCCTGGGTGAAGCCCATTTGCCTGTATGTTAAACATAATTTTCCAGGGATTTTTTAAAAAAGATTTTATTTATTTTTAGACAGAGGGGAAGGGAAAGAAAATGAGAGGGAGAGAAACATCAATGTGTGGTTGCCTCTTATGCACCTCCTACTGGGGACCTGGCCTGCAACCCAGGCATGTGCCCTGATTGGGAATTGAACCAGCAACCCTTTGGTTCACAGGCCAGTGCTCAATACAGCGAGCCACACCAACCAGGGCTCCAGTGATTTTTATACAGTCATCTGGGCTTAACCACAGACATCTGGGAAACAACTGAAGTCTAATTCTTGGTCATTAGGAGTTGAGTATCTTCTTATGGGAACCGAGACTAACCCAAGAGTGAACCTTGCACATCTGTGACATTCAGTAAACAGAAGCTCACTGTGATTGTACTGGATATCACACAAATTCTTATCCTTCCGTGGAAGACCTAGGTTGCAGGATACTATATAAATCTTGTTTTTTTTTAAATAAAGAAAGAAATAAAACCTAATTTACAATTAAATTTTCATCTCACTAATAATGGCACCGAACATGACAGAGGTTGTAGGTTAATCTGAATTTCTACAAAACATTGTTATTTCCATTAATGTCCCCCTCAGTGTACATTGACATGCATATGATAAACCTATATCTCATTTTCGGTCTGAATCCATGTAGGGAATCCTTAGGGCTTTAGCTTTGCTCTCTCTAACTTTAAGAATTGAAACAGAATACTTTGTTTTATAGGAGGGTTAACCATCAGTCCTTAATGCTGGGGAAACTCTGAGCTCAGGTAGTATAGTGCACAGCTCTACCTACGTGGATGGTAAATACATGTTACCTAATGGTGATGCCTTGTGATGGTGTTTTTTTTTTTTTTTTAAGATTTTATTTATTTTTAGAGAGAGGGGAAGGGAAGGAGAAAGAGGGAGAAGAACATCAATGTGTGGTTGCCTCTCAGGCACCCCCCACTGGGGACCAGGCCTGCAACCCAGGCATATGCCCCAACTTGGAATCAAACCAGTGACCCTATGGTTTGCAGCCCATGCTCAATCCACTGAGCTACACCAGCCAGGTGTCTTTTAAATAATGTAAATTGTGGAAACTTTGATTTTGGAAATAAGAATTACATTTTTTCATTTTCCTCCACAAGCTATTGTTAATTGCTAGATGGTATTTCTTAGGCAACATAATATCACATTAGCATTATAAAAAGCAAGTGAGAAGATAGTCTAATTACTGAATCTGTCCACCCAATAGACATAGACCTGAGGCTTGCCTCTGCATCTTACTAGCCTTGTGCCCTCAGGGAAGTAAATTAGCTTCTCTAAATCTGAGCTTCCTCCTCTATAAAAAGGGTGTAATAATGCTTAGTGCCTGAGTTTGTTATGACAATTGTAAAGCATTTAGCATAGTGTCTGATACAAGAAAAATGTACAATAAACGGTACCTTAAAAATGTAAGCTGAATCTCAAAAGTAAAATTCTAAACCGACATAGGTATATAGTATAAAACAGCAAAGGAACACACAGATGACTACATCATAAAAGCGATGCATGATCAAGGACACATTGTAAATTGACATCAGTCTATATATTGTGAAAAGCATGATTTAATAGGTTTTCTATGTGTGTGGAAATGACAACTTCTTTTCTACTTAAAGGAGGTGTTCTTTTTTTAAAGGAGTTTTTCCTAAGTATGTTTGTCCTTTGTATTTTTTTCTTAAATATATTTTATTGATTATGCTATTACAGTTGTCCCATTTCTCCCCCTTTATTCCCCTCCGCCCTGGACACCCCTTCCCACCCACATTCCCCCACTTCAGTTCATGTCCACAGGTCGTACATATAAGTTCTTTGACTTGTATATTTCCTATGCTATTCTTAACCTCCCTCTGTCTATTTTCTACCTACCATTTATGCTACTTATTCTCTGTACCTTTCCCCCTCTCTCCCCACCCACTCCCCCACTGATAACCCTGCATGTGATCTCCATTTCTGTGATTCTGTTCATAGTCTAGTTGTTTGCTTAGTTCATTTTTGTTTTGTTTTTGTTTTAGGTTTGGTTGTTAATAACTGTGAGTTTGTTGTCATTTTACTGTTCATATTTTTTATCTTTTTTTAGATAAGTTCCTTTAACATTTCATATAATAAGGGCTTGGTGATGGTGAACTCCTTTAACTTGATCTTATCTGGGAAGCACTTGATCTGCCCTTCCATTCTAAATGATAGCTTCGCTGGATAGAGTAATCTTGGATGTAGGTCCTTGCCTTTCAGGACTTCAAATACTTATTTTCAGCCCCTTCTTGCCTGCAAGGTTTCTTTTGAGAAATCAGCTGACAGTCTTATGGGAACTCCGTTGTAGGTAACTGTTTCCTTTTCTCTCACTGCTTTTAAGATTCTCTCCTTAATGTTAATCTTGGCTAATATACTTATGATGTGCCTTAGTGTGTTCCTCCTTGGGTCCAACTTCTTTGGGACTCTCTGAGCTTCCTGGAATTCCTGAAAGTCTATTTCCTTTGCCAGATTGGGGAAGTCCTCCTTCATTATTTGTTCAAATAAGTTTTCAACTTGTTGCTCTTCCTCTTCTCCTTCTGGTACCCCTGTGATTTAGATGTTGGAACATTTAAAGATGTCATAGAGGTTCCTAAGCCTCTCCTCATTTTTTAAAGTTCTTGTTTCTTCATTCTGTTCTGATTGAATGTTTCTTTCTTCCTTCTGGTCCACACTGTTGTTTTGAGTCCTGATTTCCATCCTGTCACTGTTGGCTCCCTGTACATTTTCCTTTATTTCACTTAGCATAGCCTTCATTTTTTTCATCTAATTTGTGACCATATTCAACCAATTCTGTGAGCATCCTGATTACCAGTGTTTTGAACTGTGCCTCTGATAGGTTGGCTATCTCTTCATCGCTTAGTTGTATTTTTTCTGGAGCTTTGATCTGTTCTTTCATTTGGGCCTTTTTTTTTTTTTTTTTTGTCTCACATGCCTGTTACACAGTAAGGGGTGGAGTCGTAGGTGTTCACCAGGACTGGGCATCCCTCCTTGCTGCATTGTGACAGAAGGGGTTTGAGAGGGAACAGTGGTGCTTGCTCCACTCTCGGCCAGTTTTCTGTCACTTCTCCTGCTACACAGAAGCAAATTGGGCCCTTCTGGTGCTGATTCCTGCGTGGGTGGGCTTGTATACTTTCTAGGACCCTGTGGGTTTCTGCAACAAACTCCCTTGTGAAGCTGAGACTTTCTCCTTCTGCTGCCTCAACCCCAACAGGCGTTTTCAATAAGCGGCTTTGAGGCTTTATTTCCCCAAGCTGGGACCCAGGGTTGTGCAGTCTGTCTCACTCCCCAGTTGTTTTTCACAGTTTATCTGCACTCAAATGTGGGACCACCCAGTCCGCAATCTGCCACCTTGCCTGGTCCACCAGCCACTGTCTTGCCACAAGTCCTCTTCACCCAGCTGGCCATCTCTGCCCCTTCTACCGGTCTGGATGAATGTTTCTTCTTTTACTTCTTGGTGTCAGACTTCCATACAGTTCAATTTTCTGTCAGTTCTGATTGTTTTTTGTTTTTAAATTTGTTGTTGTCCTTTTGGTTGTGCGAGGAGGCACAGTGTGTCTACCTACGCCTCCATCTTGGCCAGAAGTCAAGATGTCCTTTGTATTTTGTATCAAGAAAATGGAAGCTATATTTGGAGAACTCAAGGAGTGAGGGTGGGGAAGTATTTTTTATGCCTAAGAAGGAAAACTGAAGAGAGAGAGTGTTATGAGTTGTTACTCAGATCAGTCTATGAGAACAGAGTTGTTAACTAGCAATGATAAAATTCTAAAGTTATAGCCCCTGCCAAGAGGCATGCAAGGATGCAGAGCTGACAAACTGTGTGTGGCTGCCTGCCATCCACCTTACTTAAGAACTTCTAATCAGCAGATTGCTGTGCGAGGTAGCTCATGCCGTTAACACCACTTAGAAACTGACTTTGAAGCAAGGTCAAGAGAGATGCTAAATTGCATGTAGAGTAAGTTTCTAAGGATAGCCTTGAATTAAATCAACCCTAAAATCTGCCTCGACTTTTTCTCCAGGGTTCTGGATGTCTTGCTGAACGACTAATTTCCTGTCCTCCTATACTTCACCTCCATCCCTCCTTATTCCCCACAACCACAGAGCCTCAAATAGGTTCACAGAATTCAGGAAATAACCATTCATCTGTTTTAGTCCACAAACATATTATGAGTGTTTGCTGTGTGCCAAGTACAGACGTAAGTGCTAATGGCGTAAATATGAGTAGCCTACATTCTGATATTTGGAGACAGAAAAGAAAACAAATAGGCACTTAATCTGATAACTGCTTTAGTAGTTCTCTGAAAGCACCAAGGCAGAGATGACAGCTTTGCTTTGGGAAGATGAGAGAGCTTCTCAAAGTTGGTGATTTTTTTTTTTGAGGTCAACATGTTTCATTTTATTTTATGTATTTATTTATTTTTAGAGAGAGGGGAAGGGAGGGAGGAAGAGAGTGAGAGAAACATCAATGTGTGGTTGCCTCTTGTGCGTTCCCTACTGGGGACCTGGCCTGCAAACCAGACATGTACCCTGACTGGGAATCAAACCAGTGGCCCTTTGGTTTGCAGGCCAGCATTCAATCCACTGACCCACACCAGCCAGGGCTTTATTTATTTTTTTAAATTATATTTTATTGGTTATGCTATTACGGTTGTCCCATTTTTTTTCCCCTTTGATTCATTCCACCCAAACCCCCTCCATTCCCTTAGGCAATCAATCCCCACCATTGTTCATATCCATGAGTCAGGTATATACATTCTTTGGCTATTCCATATCCTAAACTGTATTTTATATCCCCATGTCTATTCCGTAACTACCTAATTGTACTTCTTTATCCCCTCATCTCTTCACCCAGTCCCTCACACCCCCATCCCATCTGGCAACCATCAAAATGCTCTCCATATGCACGATTCTGTCTCTTCTTATTTGCTTAGTTTGGTTTTTAGATTCAGTTGTTGATAGGTATGTACTTATTCACATTGTTGATAGTTCTGATCTTCTTTTTCTTAAATTTTAAGTCCCTTTAACATTTGATATAATAATGGTTTGGTAATGATAAACTCCTTTAGTTTTTTCTTGTCTGGGTAGCTCTTTGTCTGCCCTTCTACTCTAAATGACATCTTTTCTGGGTAGAGCAATCTTGGCTGTAGGTCATTGCTTTTCATGACTTCTAATATTTCTTGCCAGTCCCTTCTAGACTGCAAAGAATCTTTTGAGAAATCAGCTCACAGTCTTATGGGAACTCCCTGGTAGGTAACTAACTGCTTTTCTCTCTCTGCTTTTAAGATTCTCTCTTTATCTGTAACCTTTGGCATTTTAATTATGATGTGTCTTAGAGTGGGCCTCTTTCCTTCCATCTTGTTTGGGACTCTCTGTGCTTCCTGGACTTGCATGTTTATTTCCTTCACCAAATTAGGAAAGTCTTCTTTCATTATTTTTTCACTAATTTTCCCAAAGATTTCCAATTTCTTGCTCTTTCTCTTCTCCTTCTGGCACCCCTATGATGCAAATGTTGGACTGCTTTATGTTGTCCCAGAGGCTGCTTACACTATTTCTCATTTTTGTTTTTGCAGTGGGGAAGGAGGGGGGTGTCCTTTTTGCTTCTTGTTCTGATTGGTTGTTTTTTTGCTTCCTTATATTCCAGATCACTGATTTAATTCTTGGCTTCATCCACTGTACTGCTGCCTCCCTGTAAATTGTCCTTTATTTCAGTTAGTGTACCCTTTGTTTCTGACTGGGTCTTTTCTTATGGTGTTGAGGTCCTAAGTTCCTTGAGCATCCTTATAACTAGTGTTTTGAACTGTGCATCTGATAGATTGCTTATGTCCATTTTGTTTAGTTCTTTTTTTCTGGAGTTTTGATGTGTTCTTTCATTTGGGTTATGTTTCTTTGTCTCCTCATTTTGGCAGCTTCCCTGTGTTTATTTTTATGTATTAGTAGAGCTGCTATGACTCCTTGCCTTGGTAGTGTGGCCTAAGGTTGTAGGTGTTCTATAGGGTCCAGTGGCAGAGCCTCTCCTGTCGCCCAAGCTGGGTACTCAAGGTGTGCCCTTCATGTGGGCTGAGTACACCCTCCTCTTATAGTTGAACCTTGGTTGCTGTTGGCAGGTTCAACGGGAGGGATTTACCCAGACCAGGCAGCTGCATGAATTGGCTGTGACCACTGACCACCAATCTCCACCCTCTGTGGAGGATCAGCTGTACAGAGGCAGGGTGGTGGTGCTCCAATGTGGTCTGTAGCTATCCACTGTGTGCAGAGGCTCTGGGGTTTCCCAGGTGATGCAGGCCAAGGTCAGCCCTCACCTGTGTTCTACCTGAGGTCACCCTGCATGAGCTATAAAGCAATCTGAGAAGGCTTCTACTTGTGCTGGGCTTGGGAGATTCCCAGGCAAAGTGAAATTGTGAATGTTGACTGGCTGCTGCTACCAGGCCTGGAGCCACTGAGCAAGAAGCACAGGGGCTGGGAGCTTACTGAGGCCAGCTGATGCTTGTTTGATAGGGTTTAGGAAGTTGTGAAGCATGAGCCAAGACCACCCATTCACATGGAAAAGTAACTGTTAACAGCTAGGGTGGGTGTAAGTTGGGTGGGATGAAGTTTGAAGGGATCTCCAGGTCGGGGCAAAGAGTGTTAGTGGTTGATGGAGTCTTAGATATGGCACCTCTGCCACCTCTGTGGCTCTGTAGAGGAAGTGTTCAGAAAAGGATCAATGGCCTCTGCATGCCTTCCTGTCTGGGAGAAAGTTGTCCCCCAGCCCCTGCCTTGATGCCAGACAGTTAAGTTCCTCCCTGTATGCCGCTAGTGCCTTTCAAGCTACTACTCCGTTGCTGGAGCTCATAGAAAGTGAATCTGAGTAAGTCTGTGCATGTGTTCTTTAAGGGGAACTGCTTGGGACTCCCAAAAGTTTCTCCCACCAACTGAATCCCTGCTGGATTTTAGCAGCCTGAAGTTATGGAGGCTTATCTTCCTGTTACTAGAACCCTGGGCTGGGAGGCCTGCTGTGGGGCTGAGATACCTCACTCCCAAGATATCCCTCCCAAAGTTTTATCCACCACACGTGGATGTGGGACCAGCCCATTCTGCATCTCTGCTCCTCCTGCCAGTCTGGATGGATGTGGTTTCTTTAATTCCATACTTGTCAGACTTCCCTTTAACTCAATTTTTCATGGTTCTGAGTGATGGTTGCTCTATATTTTCATCATCATATTTTTTTTTTCATTGTAATTTTGCTGCGGTTGTGTGAGGAGGTGAGCTGTGTTTACCTATGCCACCATCTTGACCATAAGTCCAAAGTTGGTGATCCTTGATTTGAGTGTTGAAGATGAGCCTGAGTGCTCAGGGGGGAATAGAAGGAAGATTCCACACAAAAAGAAACAACTTGTGCCCAAGCTTGATGTGCTTGTGGTTCATATGTACACTTTGTGGTGGATAGGGAGTCTGGGTAGGTCGGCTAGAGAGAGACTGTAATAGCAGCAACATGTGAAATTGAAAGTAAAATATGTTTTACAACAGCTCAGCACTTTAGAATTTCAAGGGATCTTAGTGATCCTATATATTAACGTCATAAAGGCATAGGGCAGTTAGTGACTTGTTCACGACAGTACCAGAAGAAATCTCTGCCAACACTAGGTCTTCTGCTCCTTTCTCAGAAGTCCCTAATCACTAATGCTAGCACTTGCCAGGAAAATTGATCCTATAAATTCTGAAAATTTGGTTTTGTTGCGGGAAAATGAAGCGACCAAACTCCTGATGAGAGGTATGAGTCACAGACCCTTTATTACGCATGCGGACCCTAGGGAGAAATCTCCAAATCTAGGGCCCTGAACAAAGACATGAGCTGGCATATATACTCTTTAGAGATGCATAGCATACGTAGCACTTCGGGAGTCAGGTTACAAGCAAGTCTCTAAAAAGTAAAACCTGACCCTGGCTGGTGTAGCTCAGTGGATTGAGCGCGGGCTGGGAACCAAGCGGTCCCG
>PVJI01027178.1:0-18032 GCA_004026765.1 Micronycteris hirsuta
AGAATGATAAAAACCTCAAAATTCAGGGGTTCTCAAACAAATGTTATTTTTGCACCCAAGAGGGCATTAAGCAATGTACAGAGCTATTTTAGATTGTCCTGAGGGGAGGGGAAGGGAGGAAGTTCACTGTGGGCAATGAGTAGAGGTATCGGACGCTACTAAGCACCTACAATGCAGAGGACAATTCCTCAGGAGAATGAATTCTCTGGCCCAAACGGTCCATAGTGCTAAGAATGAGAAACCCTACTCTGTATCCTGAAGATTCCAAGAGAATACAAACAGCACGTCCATTTACATCCTAGATCGGAAATGCTGCCTTTCTTGGAACAGGCAGCGTGGAAGCTGAAACTTAAAGAACAAAAAATGCTGGCCATCTTGCACATATTGGGGAGAAGTGTCCTAGGCAACAGGTCGGGAGGCAAAGGAAGATCTGTGCACTCAGGAGACTGAATCGCACTGTGATAAAACTGAGTCGGCATCTGAGCATCCCTGCTTATTTTCACTGCTCCTAAGTCACTTTAATAACTGATTCATAATGTCACTTAGAACAAAGAATCTTACTCTGTTAGATTCCAGATTTCACAATGTGAAGTTTTCCTCTTTGAAAATGTGGACATTTGCTACATTGTGTGTTCCTCAGATTACCCACCCCAGGCACATTTCCTGTAACAAAATACTTCTGATTTCTAGAGCACCATGCTTCCAGGCCCTAAACTCATTTAAAATGGTAAGAAGGATGTTACTCTTTCATTTACTCATTGACTAACAAAGAGAATTTTTATAGCTCCTCACATTACCTCACTTCTTCCTGTTTGCTTTCAAGCTTTAACTATTTCTAGGTCACCTACAGCTACAACCATGTAATGATCACTATTGCATGAGAGCGTGTTTACCTTAATAACTCATGAGAATCACCTGAAAAGTATCACAAATAGAACTTACTACAGTGATGGGGAAATCATTTGCAGAAATATTCTTTATATATAGAAATAGTTAAGTTAAAGGTAATTTTTAAAAAGACTCAATTGCAACAAAACAGGTTTTAAAAAAAGCTCTAGAAATAACAACAATGTACAAGATCTGCATTAACAAAATTGGAAATTGTTACGCCATAACAATTACGCCAGAAACTTTAACAAATGAAAAATATCATCTTGTTCTTGGATTTAAAAAATACATAATGATACCTATTTACCAAAGTTATCTATACATGCAATATAATCTAGATTAACATAGAAAAGTAGTCCCCACAGGAAGTGGTCAGTTAAATTAGGACCTGAGATGTGTACCCCAGAAACAGTCTGGCCACCCTTTCCTGCTCCCCGCAGGTTGGCTGTATCTCTCCCCCTTCCCCCTCACCTCATAGCCCCCACCCAGCTCACCTCAGGTCCCTGAAATGCGTTGCTTGCATCACGTTTGGCCGTGAGCATCACCTTGTGACCCATGAAGACCAGCACCTGCAGCACCTGACCTCCAGTCCTCGAGGTTGCTCATCTCTCAGCCAGCACTGCCCGCCCCTCAGCCTTGCCGCCGCTGTTTGCCTCCCACCCAGCCCTGCCCACACCTGTGGCTTCCCCCTCACCTCCAGCCCAGTCCAGCCTCTGACTTTTACAGGCCCCACCCCTCATCTGTAGTTTTGATTTTTAGTCATCTATTTAAACAAAAACAGGAATCAGGTATACTTGTGGACATGCAGTTTAATGAAGAAATACATGACTAACATATACTTTATACAATTAAAAACTACTCTGAAAAAGATCTTGTTCAGAGAATAAAGAGAAAAGACATAAAGTGGGTGAAAATATGAATGACCTAAAACACAGGATACAAAAAGATTGAAAGTGAAAGAAGGGGAAAGGATACAGGGTGGTTCAAAAGCAGCTTTACAGTTGCTCACATGGAAAACAATGTAATAATTATTAAATAATAAGACATTAAATGTTTTCTCTTGTACTCACAACTCTAAGTCTAGCCTGTTGCTCACCCTGTATTATGCAAACATAAACCACATGAAAATTACGTAATCACATTCAGTGGACTTCAAAATAAAAACCATGACTAGAGATGAAGAGCACTTCACATCACTGAGTTTAATTTACCAGGAAGATCCACATTCACCATGTACTTAATGTCATAAACTTAAATTATATAGAACAGAGACACAAAAGTATTTATAATCATAATAGATTTAACAAACCTCTCTCATCAGAGATAGAGCATACCTCTTTCAGAAACAAGAGACCACCTCAAAAAATTCAGTAAGGATGTAAGAAACACCATGAGTAGCAAATTGGATTCAACAGTCAGAGAATAAGCGACTACACACAACTTTTCCTGCTGACCTGCACTAAGGTGTTATTCCCAAAATGAACACGAGATGGCAGCAGAAATGTATGCCTGGAACATTTTTTACATTGACCATATTGTAATGAAGCCACGTTGCAAAAAATTCAAAGGATTGAAATTATGTGAAGTAAGTTTCTTGCTCTCATTGTAGCTAATCCAGAAGTCAGTTGCAAAAGGCAACTAGAAAGTTCTTACATTTGAAAGTTATGAAATATACTTCTAAGTAACCCCCAAAATGAATCACAATTGGAGTTAAAAAATAACTGGAAATGAATAATAATAACAATAATACATTAAAAACCTATGGGAAAAATGTAGTAATAAATCTGCACATTAGGGGGAGACAGCTAAAAATTCAAAAGGTTTGCATCCATATTGCAAGCCCAGAATAATAAATTAAATCCAGGAAAGTAGAAGAATGGAAATGTGCAAGCAAAGATGTCTTGAAGGGCATATACTTAGAACAATAGCAGTTATTACTTGTTTGGGTAGGATTTTCAATTAATTTTTATTTCTCTGTACAATTTACATAAGCTGCAACAAAAAAAAAAGACAGTGTCAGCTTGGGTAAAAAAAAGAGTACAAGAGGAAAACATGGCATAATTTTAAAATAACAATAACCTTGACTGTTGTGGTGACAACACCAGAGACCTTTTCTCTGCTCACCCAGCCCGATGTCCTCAGAGGGGCCCCTTTTCCAATGTGCTCTTCTTTGTGCGCAAATACAGCTGAGCAGAGAGGAAATGACGGGACCAGACCAGAATGGGCAGAGCAGCGCTGAGCAGCACAGCCTGAGGGAAGCTTGCCCAGGGAAGCTGGCTCACTTCAGGGCCCCCTCACGGCCTTCACGCTTCACACAAGAAGCATCACCGTTGAGCTGACCCGCAGCGGTGTCACTTCATAATACACTTATAACAATACTGAGCTTCCTAACATCCATGCTGCACTCTCAGGCATTCTGTATCAAAACAGCTACTTTCGCTACATAAAGTTTCCTTCCTCACCACACCCCAAGTCTGGAACTCCTATTGGCATTGAATTGGAACCGCTGACCATCACTTCTCAGACACCAGACGCCAAAGACAGACTCAGGACCAGACACAGGCCCTGGAGTCCAGAACCTGGACCCCAGAGCAGACCCAGAACTAAAAGCTGAACCCCAGACCCTGGCCCCAATCCCAACACTGTCCCCACGACCCAGGCCAGACCATGGACCCTAAATGCCAGACCCCAGACTCGAGAGACTGACAATGAACACTGGACACCAGGTTTTATATTTCAGGCCCTGGAGCCAGAGCTGCACATGGACCCCACACACCAACCCAGGATATGAAGCCACACCCAAAGAAACCGCAGATCCCAGACACACAGCCAAAGACAGATTTAACCCCAGGCCACAGACCTGGGTGACAGAACCCAGATCTGTAAGCAGGACCCCACAGACAGACTCCAGAGCTGGAACTGGACAATGCAGCCCAGATGCCAGACGCCAGATGCAGGAGAGGAACCGAGTCCTCACAATGTAAACAGAGCCAGGAGTCGATAAAGAACACTCCTGACTCTCTAAGTCCGAGCAGCTGCCTCACAAATACTTTTTCATGCCAGTGTAAGTGCACAAGAGAAGAAAATAACTCTCAGCACTGCTAAATTATACCAAACACTGCAGAAATAGACCAAAAAGGCTGACAAAGCAAAAATAATAATAATTGCAGCCCTGGCTGGTATAGCTCAGTGGATTGAGTCCGGCCTGGGAACCAAAGGGTAGCCAGTTCGATTCCCATTCGGGGCACATGCCTGGGTTGTGGGCCAGGTCCCCAGTGAGGGCCATGTGAGAGGCAACCACACATTGCTGTTTCTCTCCCTCTCTGTCTCCCTCCCTTCCCCTCTCTAAAAATAAATAAATTAAAAATCTTTTTAAAAATGTTTAAAAATAATAATAATTGCTTAATTTTGCAGATGTCCATGATCTCTCAGACGCTGCTCTTTCCAGAAGTTAGTGTCCCAGCCATGAATGTCACACAGCAGGCTCACAAAACCTGTGGGGGACTAAAAAATTATTTTTGCCATACCTTCTAAATTCTAACAGATGGGATAATAATAATCCAATTAACTTAATCAGATTAATGGGAGATATTCAACATTTAATACACACCCAATGGGAATTCATATACAAATGAATACCAAGCACGATGAGGTAATATTGAGTATATAGGACATTTTTTTAAATTGAAGATCAGAATTGAGCGCGGGCTGGGAACCAGAGGGTCCCGGTTCAATTCCCAGTCGGGGCACATGCCTGGGTTGCAGGCCAGGTCCCCAGTGAGGGCCATGTGAGAGGCAACCATACATTGCTCTTTCTCCCATCCCTTCTCCTCTCTCTAAAAATAAATAAATAAAATCTTTAAAATATATATATAAAAAATAAATTGAAGATCAGAGTCTTAGATTTCAAAGGTGAAATGGGGGACGTGCAGGTAATTTAGGGGGGATGTGCAGGTAATTTAGGGGGGATGTGCAGGTAAAAAGGCAGCATACCTGGCAGGTTGATTTTTGTTGGTCAATCCCCCAAAACTCTAAGACACAAGGAGTACAGTAAGAGGGTCAACAAGCTCTTGCTAGGAGTGTTACTGTCTGAAGCTGAGGTGATTGTGCAGAAGCTCTCTTCCTAAACCAAATTTTGGCAACTAAACCTCTTAGGATGAAATCAGATGACAATCTTAAGTAATTTCTCAATATTCCCTTTCCTAACAGCCAATTTAAAATCAACATGCTTGCCCTGGCTGTGCCTCAGTGGACTGAGTGCTGGCCTGTGAACCAAAATTTTGCTGGTTCGACAGTAACATTCCCAGTCAGGGCACAGGTCTGGGTTGTGGGCCAGGTAACCCTGTGCAGGGTGTGAAAGAGGCAAACAGACATTGATATTTCTCTCCCTCTCTTTCTCCCTCCCTTCCCCTCTGTCTAAAAAAGAAATTTAGAAAATAAATAAATACATAAAATCAACATGCCAAGTGCAAAATGTTGGCCCTCTTCATTACCACCTTTGAAACTTTAAATAACAGGTTTTTATCCCCAAGGTAAATTAGTGCATTGTTCCATATTTCATTAGCATAATCATTCAGTTCTGAGAATAAGTTACTTTAAACTCTTAAATCTTACTTAAGAAAACGGTGACGTACATGTACTCCACTAATATACCTCCTATTAAATATCTGACTGCTTGCTTACATGGTGGAGAAACAATCTTTCCTCTAACCTCAAGAATCTTTGGGTTGCTGTAATAATCCAATAGGTATGACACAGATTAGCAAATGAAAATACCCAAATTTAAGACATACGTTGGCATGGGAACCTCACTCACATGAGAAAGTCAGAAACCCCACGTGAAGAGCATCAGAAATAGAACGGAAACGTGGGCACATAAAATGTACTGAGGCAGCGATGATGTGAGCTGCTGTGGGGCTTCCAAGTGTCCCTGCAAAATGGTAAGAGCAGGTGTTTCGGAAAAAGGTGCTATTCCCAAGATGTCCACAAGATAGAAACATAAAGAGCATTTCCTGGTGGCTTCAACTCTGATGCTATTCCAAAGATGCACACTAGATGGCGGTGTGAAGCAGAGTGTGAAAAGGGGTTCCACTGGGAGAGAGCAGGGGTCCTGACGCGTCAGCCCTGGGTCCTCTCACTGTCGGGGGAAGTACTATTACCTAAGAGAGGATGGAGCCCCATGAGCTCTAGGTCCTCCCCAAAGAGCATAAGAGGTCGTGTCAGGTCAGCTCTGGTCCAGTGAATATGGGGCAGGGTTTCACCCAGAGAGAGCAGGGTCCTGTGACATCAGCTCAGGTCCTATGAGTATGTGGAGGGTGCCCACTTTCCAGAGTAAGGGGTCGTGTTGCTTCAGCTCTGGGTTCTGTGATTGTGGACAGCGGTCCCTCTCTGGGAGAATAAGGTGTCTTGTCAAATTAGCTATATATATCTCCTCTTAGTTTGGGGAAAGGTCGTATGTGAGAGAGAGTAGTGGGGTCCTGCCACAAGCACTCTGCGTCCAAGCACAGTGGGCATGTAAGACCTGCTGAGCTGGGGCGGGGGGCAGTGGGCGAGGGGCCCTGGAGATCCAGCGTGCCCTTGCAAAATGATAGGAGCAGATGCTGAGTATTGGGCTGGCCAAAAATCCGTTACGTTTTTTCCGCACAATGGCTCTTGCAGGGCTGTCCAACCTTTTGGCACCTCTGGGCCAACTGGAAGAAGAGTTGTCTTGGGCCAAACATTAAATGCACAAACACTAATGAAAAAAATCTCATAATATTTTAAATAAATTTACAATTTCATATTGGGCTGCATTCAAAGCCATCCTAGGCTGCAAATTGGACACCCCTGTTTTAGACATTCAGTATCTCTGTTATCAAGCTGGTTTCCAAAAGCAGTTCTTACTACATCGTATGTAATTAGGTCCAGCCTGGTCAGTTGGGCTACACAGGGGCTCAGTACTGGCTCAGGTGTGGACTCAGGTGTGGATTTAGGTTTGGATGTGGTGCAGGCTGTCCAGGACTGAGTCCCAGGCGTTCCCTCCGCGCCAAAAGCAGTGTCCCTCCGCCTGAAATGTCCGTGCTTATAAAGGTGGGTACCGATCAGAACAGCTGGTGTGCCTATGTATGGGGTTGACCACAGATGTGGTGGGCATATTGCATTCGCTGTCATCTTTATGAGTGAATCTAAGTTGTAATAAGTTAATTATTAATGAATTTAACAAAATGTAATTATTCGTTAAGACAAACATTAGTGATGCTGATAATGGGAGGAGCTTTTTGCGTTTTAACGTAACCAGTTGATTGGCCGGTTTAACAACAGCCACTCCATCGCAGAGCGGCGGTGCCGCCCGCGGCCACACGAGGGCGCCGCAGGACAGCGCGGCGGCGGCGGGGCGCCTGGGGGTCCAACTGGGGCCGCCTGTGACGAAACCCACAATCCGCCCCCACCCCGCCTCGCAAGGGCTGGGAGGGCCAGGGGAGGCGGGCTGGTCTCGGGCCCCCCAGTCCGAGGAGACCACAGGCTGGAGATGCCCGACCAGTGCGGCCGCAGGTGTCCGCCCTCGGGGGTGTCCCGACTGGGCAGGATCCCTGCGGCCGCGCCGCCCACCGCTGGCCGCGTCACGACCTTCTCTCGCGCGGTGGCTTCGTTGGCCCAGCGTGCTGTGCGGTTTTCTCTTTTTAATTTTTATTCTGTTGGAGCGTGACACACACAACCTCCTGGACACACGGGGACAGGTGGGAAGGGACCGCAGGGGGCGTCGCGGGAACCACTGCGGGGTCACGTGCACAGAGACCAGCCCGCGGCTCGAGGCGTCCTGCCGGGTCTGCGCACAGGCCTGGGTCGCGTCGGGTCCCGGTTGGGGCTTGTGCAGGAGGCAGCTGCCGCAGGCTTCTCCCACACCTCCCCCTCTCTTTCTCCATCACTCCCCACCCCCCCTCTCTCTCGATAGACACATAGACACATAGATACATAGATAGATAAACTCTTTTAAAAAGAGAAGGCACACAGAGGGAGCGGCTGGGCCGTTGTGGGGAGGCCTCAGCTAGGGGCGGGCGGTGTTTTGCTCAGTACCGCGGCAGCCCTGCTGGACAGAGAGGCGCAGCTGGTCCGGAAGGGAAGGGAGGCGGCGCTGCGCACTAGCGCTGCTGGGGGCTGTCGGGGGTCCACTGTGCCCAGGTGCCTCGGCCAGAGCACGTAGCAGGCCAGGAACACCCAGAACCAGACTGTTGCGGGAAAATGAAGCGACCAAACTCCTGATGAGAGGTATGAGTCACAGACCCTTTATTACCCATGCGGACCCTAGGGAGAAATCTCCAAATCCAGGGGCCCCCAATAAGGGAAGGGAGTGGCTTATATATGTTCAGGCAGTGACGAGAAACTATGTGGCAGAAGATTACAGGAGCCAGGAATGGAAGTCAGGTCTAGCTTTCCTTATTTGGGAGACAAAGAAAAGGGCACATGAGCTTGGGATGAAGGTCACAGAGTACAAACACGGAAGTTGCACATCATTCGCCCCCCCCCGTTCTGCAGGTGGGAGGTGCCTCTGCTATTCAGTAGCAGGGAGGTTGCCTGTTGCCTGTTACAAGACCACTTCATGGGGGTCAGAACACATCCAGCACCAGCCATCTTGTCTTCCTCCTCCGAGAAGTCCTTCTCCCTGCAGGACCGAGGCCTCCTCGTGCACGGACGGTCCCCTCGTGGCCGCCCTCGCGCAGGCCATGTGCATCGTGATGCCGAAGAAGGAGAGGGTGATGAGGCCGCCTGGCTCACGGAACCGTGGTTGTGGCCCTCTGCCTGCCCTCGCCTGTCAGGGACCAAAGGGAAGGTGGAGGAGCGCGGAGATCCAGGAGGGAGTCCGTCCCTGGATGGAGCTGGCCAAGGAGGAGGGGAAGCAGGTGGAGCCCTCTCCGTGAGGCCCCGGGTGCAGGCCCCGGGCAGGGCAGCCTCTCCGGAGGGTCTGTCCCTGCCACTGGGTCAGAACTGTCCTGGTGGGAAAGGAAGCCAAGCACCTAGAGATGAACCCTCTGACCTGGGTGGACTTGATGCTGCTGAGCACGTGGCCTTTGCTGTGGAAAGTGTGGCTCTGATGCTGACCAGGACACCCAGGCTGCTGGGCAAGGCCCTGAGACTGGAGCCCCTGTAGATGACCCTGGGGGGCAGCCTCACTAGGAGAACCCCCTCCAGGGCAGACACAGCCCCACCCACAGCTCCAGAGCTCCGCGTCCTTGCTGACGCAGTGGTTGCCCTCAGAGAGGGGTTCAACACACCTGGCATGGCCTGGATGATGCTGGGGCTCCTGGCCATGGGCCCCCAGGTGGGGTCTGGGGGCTTCTTGAAGAAGCAGACCCCGAGGTCACAGGCTTTGCAGTGGCTCCCAAAGCAGACCTCAGGCGCCAGGAGAGTGGGTGCCCTGCTGGCAGCACTTCTGCAGGATGCACAGGGCAGCTTGCTGAGGAAGAGCTGCGGGGTCAGCAGGCTCGCCTGGAGGTGTCCCAGGTGTATGGCAGGCACAGCTGGCACCCCAGGGCCCAGATGCGCATCTTCATCAGCTCCTGGCAGCTGTCCATGCCCCACCACCTGTGGAACAGGACGTGCACGTGGGCGGAGGACCAACCCCACCAGCTGAAGCCACACTGGGGCCCAGGAGGGGGGGGCAGTGAGTGGAGCAGAAAGTGACCTGCCCCTGCGCCCCATGCTCCTTGGCCTGTTGGTGCAGAGTCGGACCCCCTCCAGCTCCGTGACTTGCCCCTCGTCTGTACAGGGACCAGACACCGGTGCACGGCCCTTCCCTGCAGCCCACAGTCTGAAGAGCAAACACCTCTTCATCAGATGGGCACCACGACGGGGCTGGGGGCCAGCCTGGCCTGACACATGCAGGGTCACCCTGCTGCTTTTCTGTCTCCTTGTGACTTGGGGCTTCCTTGCCCTGAGGAAATGTCACCAAAAGCCAAAGACAGTGCTGTGGGTCCTGGTGAGAGCAGGAAAAAGCATCTGCCATGTCTTGACAGGAATCTCGGAGGGAGGAGCAGGTGAGGAAGAAATGAAGTTGGAGGCAGGACTGGGTGATGGGGACAGAGAAGTGGGGAGAGCAGGGAAGGGGGTTCTGGATGACTGGGTGTGCCCTATGCCCGCGGGACGTTGTCTTGGAGCACGGAGTAGGGGGCCCTGCCCCCTCCCCCCAGCATGAAAGAGGAGGGCAGCCACTCAGCTCACTGGATTCTGAAGGTGCTGGTGCCGCTCGGCCTCTGAGACGGAGTGGCCCCGGGGCCCTGGGGCCCCGGAGCACCTGCCCTGTGAGGCTCGTGCATACGGGTGTGGGAACATGCTGGCGTGCAAGCTCTCCCTGCGCGTTTCCCAGGACGGCCTCTGGGGCACCGGTGCAACTGTCCCTGCAGTGGCATCATTCTGTGTCTGCATCACAAGTGGCCAGGGTCACTTGCAGGGAAAGCAACCCAAGGAGCCAAAAGTCCACCTCTATTTAAATTTAATGAATGAGGTCACACGTGGCTGTGACCTGAGTGTTGGAGGGCGCAGGTCTATATGTGTGACTGTCCTACCCCCTGGCATTTCTACTGAACAGAAAACCAGCTCAGCAGCACCCTCACCTGCTGTCAGCAGTTCCTCACCTCGGCTGTGGGAATAGCATGTGTTTAAAGCTGCTTCTCAGACCTGAGAAAACCAGCAGCCTCCAGCTCACTTGGCCCTCAAGTGCTGCTGGAGACCCCTCCCAGGCTGCCCCAAGGCCTGAAAGAGCTGGCTGGGTGGGTCCCTGTCAGGTCTGGTGGCTGTTGTCATGACGATGAAGATGGCAGTTCCCATGGGCCTCCCACCCAGGAGGGAAACAGGTCCCCTCTTCTAGTCCTTCATGCCTGGCTCGTTGTAGGGCTGGGTGGAGACCATGGCCCAGCCCATCCCCTGCTCCGGTAGGCACTGCTGTGAAAACCAGGAGATGCTGCAGTGAGCAGGCAGAGCCCTCCCTGCCCAGGCAGCTGCATAACATCCTACCAGCCCCCTGGGCAGGGCCCCAGCTGGGCTCCAGGGCTCCTGCACTGCCAGGCAGGGTGTGGCCTTGTTGCAGAGAAGGACCAGATAGGTGTTGCCCCCACCACTTCCCAGAAGGGAGCACAAGCACCTGGCCCACCCGCCTGTTGGGGACAGGACCAGGCCGGACACAGGCCCCTGTGCTCATGCCTCAGGGGTCAGAACACAGCCAGCCTGGCCTCGGGACTCAGAGCCACCCTAGGGCCAATGACCAGGCAGCCTTCAGCCCCCTTCCTTCCCAGGAGAGCCCCCACCCTCCACTGTACCTCGAAAGCACCCTCCGCCACTACTGGAAAGGGCCATTGCCCAGGGTCCCAGAGGCCAGGTTCTCATCCAGGACCAGCTCCCAGGGTCCCCCCATTTCCTCTTGGCCACCAGCCTCGCTAAGGGGCCAGCCCACAAGCCCACCCTGTCCACACCGGTGCTGCCCTGCTCCAGCCCCTCCAACCCATCCACCCACCACCTAGACAATGGTCCAGTCTCTCCGGCGACCAGTTAGGCCCAGACACAGGCCTTTTTTTCCTGTCCTTTTGAATATTTTTCATTATGCAAGCAATCCATTTTCATTTTTAGAAAAAATTAGAAACAAATAAATAAAAGGGAAAACAACCCAAAACAATGAAATTCTCCATCGCCACCCCCAGCTCCCCGTGTGGATCCACAAGCGGCCCCTGCACATGTGCACATAAGTTTTCATCTGTGATCTTCCGGTCGCACTGTGCCTGGCGTTTCACTCGTCCCGTCACTGACAGCCCCCTGCCTAGTCCTGAATTTTCCCAGGCAGCTCTGTGTAGCCTGACTCTCCTCCATCCTTCCACTCCAACAGATGAAGCTGTGAGGAACTCTAGTGAAAAAAAAAGTATCATTGCAAATTTTTTCAAACTTTCTGTTGTGTATAAAGGTACATTTACATAAAAATGCCTGAAGCATGAACACACAGCTTCATGACCATTTAAAAGGCCTCCAGTCGGCACCTCGGAGAGACCAGCCCCCTGGAGCTCTGCTCCCGCTCCCAGGACCTCCTGGAACCCGCGGGCCTGCAGCGTCGAACCGCAACCCAACCAGGCGTGTTGTTCTGGGCTTCCTGTGCGTGTGTCTGGCCTCTCCTGACTCTTCCAGTTTGTCTGAGCTTCAGGGGTGTGGCCACAGGTGGCAGTGTTTTGTTGGTATGACGAGGGAAAGTGAGTTAAGGAAAAAAAGGGCCGTGGTCAAGCAGAGAGGGGAAGGGGCCGGAGGACACAAATGAGAACCAAAGGAAGGCCACCTCTGGGGGACAATGGCTGAGGAAGCGTCCTCAGGACAAGGGCCATGTGGAGGTGGGCCTGTCACACGCCTGTGAAGCCCCCATGTCACTGGAGGGGATGCCAGTGCAGCCTTTCTGCTGGGCAGCCAGCTGCTGACGGGAGTGGGACGAAAGCCATAAAACACCCATGCGGCATTGGCAAGATGACCAGGTCTGACCACGGGATGCTGGGAACCCGCTGCCAGCTCAGCGAGGCCTCGTCCCGGCACCCACGTCCACAGTGGCCGCAGGCATCGGACAGAGAGCCCTCCCCAGGGATTCCACAGACTGTTCCCGCACAGTCCCCAGGCCAGACCAGGGAGCAATCCCCCAAGTAGGGGCCCACCCCTGCCCCCACTCTCTCTCCGCGAACGAACGGAAGCTCTCACTGCAGCCAGGCGCCCTCCTTGCCCACGCGGACAGGGTGCGCTGGGTCCTCAGCTTAGGGGCTCGGCACCTGCGGCGTAATTGTCTTCAGGTTCTAAAACAAAAGCCCCCACCCACCCCCTCTGACAGGTGACGGACATGCCCAGGGCCCCTCTGCACCCTCCCTACAGTCTGCTAGTCCTGAGACGCTGGCCCCTCCTCGCTCCTCCTCGTTCCTCGAGTCCCTGGTCTGAGCTTGCTGCCCCAACGTGCCTCCTGTCTGCACCCCGCCCACACCATGTGCTGCCTGTTCTGGAGTCTCGTCTTCCCGTGAATCCAAGGGCCTTACTGTCGTTTCTGTTTTTTCGTGGGTGGCTCCAGAATTCCAACACACAGACCCGCACCCTCGTCGCCTGGAAGAAACCGAGACCTCGTAAGTATAGAGAACTGTTCTGCATTGTGGGAACTGTAGCTCAGCTCTCACCTCAGAAACTCAGTAAGGCGCGGGATTTGGCAAGCAGCCCCCACATCCGCGGGCAGGTTTCCCGTGGGAAATCAGGCCTGCATTGTACCTAGGACACTATGAGACTTGCTCTTGCTAAAACTCCCTCACCCTGGATTGAGGCAACAAATGTTCATTGCACATCTCCAAAGTAACTTCCTAAAGTCTGGGCTAAACCCCTCAAGTATGGAATGTAACCAGTCCAACCCCTTTTCCCTTTGCATTTGCAAATATCCTTGTTTGATGTATTTGGCAACATCCTCTCCTTTGTTGTCTATCACCTGATGCGAACCTGTGCATAATAAATGAAGACCACTCTGATGTAATGCACCCAGAAAACCAATAAAAAGGCCTGTGTAGGCAGGGGTCGGGGCGCTCTCTCTCTGACTTAGAGAGTGGCCATGCCGTCCCCTTTCTCTCCACAGGATTTATGTAGTCCATGTGCGTTCACTTATAAATCGGCCACAACATATGGATTCTGCAGGCCAGGATCCGCATCACGGAAGGACAGAGCTCTCCCCGTGGGGCCCAGACAGACGTCTCCATGGTTCTGTCCCCTCACCTGCACTCACAGCAACTGTGTCTTGTTTGCCATCAGTTCACGACTGCGCTCCTCATCCTTTCCAGTCTGCAGCTACCTCAGTCAAGCGCTTTGATGTTTTCACTGTATTTTTTTATTTCTGGAACTTCCCTTTGACTCTTTCAACCCTGAGACCCTTTGCCTTGCAGCCCAGTGTGGCAGGAGAAGAGCTCGTGGGGCTGTGCTTCTGGGGAGGTTCCGCACCACGAGACGAGACAGCCGGGCAGCGTCCCCTCACTCCACTCCACCGCCCTCTGACGAGCGGCCCCCACAGCTCTCTCCGGCCTCGAGTGCAGCTTGGGTGCAGGCCAGGGCCTGAGGGAGCAGGAAGGGGAGGCCCCGGGTCCTCGAGGGCAGCTGCAGTCACCACGCTGCCTCCACGTTGCCTGCTTCTGGATTTCTTGTTGAAGAGGAAATACACTTCTAGCTCCACGGGTTTTTTTATAAGATTTTATTTATTTGCTTTTAAAAGGAGGGGAAGGGAAGGAGGGAAACATCAATGTGTGGTTGCCTCTTGCATGTCCCCTACTGGGGACCTGGCCCGCAACCCAAGTCTATCCTCTGACTGGGAATCCAACCAGCGACCCTTTGCTGCGCAGGCCGGTGCTCAGTCCACTGAGCCACACCAGCCAGGGCTCCACTGGTTTTTAAGGTACTATTTTGGGGGGTTTTGGGAGTTATCAACTGGAGCGATGCTAACTGACACCCTGAGGCAGGGCCTCAAGCCTCTGGACGCACATGCACATGCCTACACATGAATACACACTCGCAACACCTACACGCCTACACGGGAACACGTATACACACAAACACACATATTTGGAAATTTAAACAGTGAATTCACATTGAAACGACGAACAGCATTCTGGAACGTTTAGAAACGAGGAGTGTGAGAAGCAGTGATAGACCACATTGGAGCGGCAGGAAGGGAGGCAGAAGGTAACCCCAGCGTGGACGGTGATTCGGTGAAGCCCCAGGCATGGCCGCCTGTGGCCGTTTGAGCGCACGTCCCATGGTCCCAGAGCCGGGGTAATGCGACAGTTTCGCACCGCTGCGTGGACAGCCAGGAGGGAAGAGTCTGCTCTGGCAAAAGCTGCAAAGAAAAACAGCTGCACAGCAGCCCTACCCCCAGGAGATGACTTGGCCACTGTGAGGGACCTGGCCACCACCTTGGGAACGGCGGCCGAGGAGCAAGCACACCCACTGACCCGGGAGCGGCTACTGGGGAAGAAACATGTAGGTGGGTGGGGATGCATGTCCCACAGAATCCACGTGATCAGGCTGAGGTCACCCACGGCAGTGATGTCGCACACGGGAGGGAGTGTTGGGAAGAGGGAGCCTGCTGCTCTGGGGCCCCGAGAGCCGAAACTCGCTTGCCTCGGTGCTGGTTGGCATGAGGCCGTTGGAGACAGTGTCTGGTCTGTCTCGACGGCAGAAGCAACAGGCTGAATTGCTTGTGCGTGGGACATGCATGACCCCCAGCACACCCGCATCACCCCGAGGCATGAGCGCACCGTGGCTCCTGCACCAGTCAGGGTCCCTGTGACCAAAGCTGGTGTCTTCTGACCTCCATCTTTTGATGGGCGGTGAGCTGCTCACCCCACTCAGCTATTCCAAATGACCGTTCCTTCAAAACATCCATTGCTTGCTTTTGTTTGGGTTTCGTTCTCTTTCTGTTACTCTCATTCCTGAGCCACATTGCCCTCGTGTTAACGGAGCACTCACCACGTGCAGGCGGTCCGAGGAGAATGAACAGCACCTCACTGACTCCCTCGGCCGGCCCGTTAGGTGGTTGCCAGAGCCACAGACGTGCCGCTGTCTTTCTGGATGTGAAGCACTGTGAGGATTACCATCTGGGCAACGGTGATCCACCTGAGATCTATGAAAGCACAGTTTCCCTTTTACTCTGCAGAGAAAACTGTCCCCCTTGAAAGCCAGGCCACAAAGAGTGTAAAAATCTCAAAGTGGTGGCCATTCAAACAGCACAGTGTCCAGCCGGCGAGGGCAGCAGCAGAAAGGAGGAGCAGGCTCCTTCCCACTTTCCTCCCTGGGAAAAGCAATGTGAATGTTCCTGAGCTTGAATTTCTTCATCCAAAAGAATGAGGAGGGCCCGGCTGGTGCAGCTCAGTGGATTGAGCTCGGGCTGGGAACCAGAGGGTCCCGGTTCGATTCCCAGTCAGGGCACATGCCTGGGTTGCGGGCCAGGTCCCCAGTGAGGGCCATGTGAGAGGCAACCATACATTGCTCTTTCTCCCTCCCTTCTCCTCTCTCTGAAAATAAATAAAATCTTTAAAAAAAAAAAAAAAGAAAGAATGAGGAGGGCATTGTGTCTTCTACCATAAAAGAGGGAAATAAGAAGAGGGAGACCCTCCTGAGGCCCCCGTTGCCCGGTGAACAGGCCACTGGCTATCTTTATTCTTGTGTGTAGTAGTTGGTGGAAACATTTCATTTAATTTTTTTTTTAAATATTTTTTTTTATTTTTTATTTTTTAGAGGAGAAGGGAGGGAGAAAGAGAGGGAGGAACAGCAATGTATGGTTGCCTCTCACATGGCCCTCATTGGGGACCTGGCCTGCAACCCAGGCATGTGCCCTGACCGGGAATCGAACCGGGATCGTCTGGTTCCCAGACCGCGCTCAATCCACTGAGCTACACCAGCCAGGGCTCATTTAATTTTTTAAAAAATTTGGTTCTTGAATTGAGCAGACAAATTAAGCACCTTTTTTAACTTCCGAGAAATGCTACAAAAACAGGATAGAACAGAAAGTTTTTATTTGCAAACACTATTAACCATTTCCTGTTCCACCCTCAGAAGTAGCTGTGAATCTGCTGGCCAGCAGCAGCGTCCCACCGATGGGGACAGATAGGGAGAGATCGCGCCAGTCACTGACATTCTGCCAGCCTCCTCAGAAGCAGTTTCAGGATGATCCTCCTGCTTCCTGTGTTTCTCCGTGAATGGAAACTGTCTCCGGAGAGTGTGTGTGGGGGGGTCCCCTCTCCTCCACTTTCCATCTGCGCTGGCTCATGTTCCCCTCTCAGCCTGCTGCTGTGTGCGCCAGTCACCTGGTTCCTTGGAAGCTCCAGAGGGCCTGTGCCCAGACCAGAAGGAGGGGAGGCCCCCGGGGGCTTCTCTAGCCCCTGAGGTCCCTGCAGGCAGAAGGTGGGGAGCCACCCCGCGGAGCCTCTGGCCTGCGTCCTTCACTTCCTTTCCTTCATCAGTGGGTCCGGCAGGAAGCAGATGACAGCCACAGTTACCGGATAAAGCGGGTACACCTCAAATGCAGAAACAGCAGGCACACCGCAGTGCCGAGGGCCACAGAAGGCCACTCCCAGGGTAAAGACTGGCAGCTGCACACCCATGTGCCCCACAGCATGATCCCCGAATCACCAAAACCCGACAGAGAAGGCCAAGCAGCTGCTCAGCCGCCTGGAGCTCTGCTGTCCTGAAAGGAGCCCACGGGGACACGTGCTCGTGGATGAAGTCCTCAAGCCACGTGGCCCATCCCAACGGGCCACACGCGCATCATCCCTGTTTCTGTGTCACAGACACAGAGAGCCACAGAGACGGAGGGCAGCCGGCTGGCCGCAGGAGCACTGCGCGGGGGGGAGAAGCAGGTGGCAGCAGGCACAGTAGGGACCCTGCGGCGCAGGAGCGCACAGGCTGACACTGCGCAGCAGACACGCACATGAATTACATCCCTAAGACGGGCGCTGAGCTGCCTCCTGGGCCACGCCCCTGCGGGCGTCCCGGCCGCGATGTGGACGGGGCCGCACAGACTGGCCGTGGAGGACACTGGGCCCAGTGCTCACCTCACGTGAGCCTGGGGTAAGAGCGCGCACCGACTCGTGGGGACGCCAGAGAACTGGGGCCCCGTTGTCTCCGATGACCCCACCCTAGACCTGCTTGTTAGGAAAAGTTAGAGGTGAAGGCGAGAGATGAGCCATCCTGGCAGTGTCCTCAGATGCCACCTTCCAAAACCTGTGGGTGAGACCAGGACACAGGGCAGGGAGCAGAGAGGGCCGGCCAGCAGGGAGGGGGCCGAGGGAACCCTGACCTTCCCACCTCCAACCACGGTCCCTATCCTGTCCCTGATGAGGGACCCTGAGGGGAGAGGACATGGTGGTAGGTATTGTGGATGCCAGGGACGGCGTGTGTGGGGGGGGCTCACCTTGTGCCTGCAACACCCAAGACACACCAGGACCTGTATTGCCTGGGCCAGCCCCCACCCAGGCTCTGAGCCCGCAATCCTGGGGTCCTGCTGACCCCAGGTGACTGCAAAGCTCTTCAGGGACCTGTGTCCCTGCCTCCAGCCACAGTCTCCATGTCCCCCATTTGCCTCTATACACCCCCCTCCCAACTCAGAACTTCCCAGGGCCCAAGTGTCCCTTTGA
>PVJI01027179.1:0-17923 GCA_004026765.1 Micronycteris hirsuta
AACTGTGCATCTAATAGGTTGGCTATCTCTTGATCGGTTAGCTCTGGGGTTTTGATTTGTCCCTTTCTTTGGGCCATTTTTTTTTCCCTTGGTGATCCTGTTACTGTAAGGGGAGCGGAGTCTTGGGGATCCCCTGTGCAGGGAAATTCCCGGTAGTTGTGCTCTGACGTAGCCTCTGGGGGCGGGGCCTGAGCGCACAATGGCGCCTTCCCCGCTCTCCGCAGCCACACTGCCTCCTGCAAGCACTTTGGGCCCCTCTGTGCTGGCTCCGGGGGTTGCTCAGGGGTTGCTGGATGGGCTGCAACACTCGAATCCCCCGCGGGTCTCCCCAGTGAACTTTCCTGTGAGGCCGGGAGTTCCTCCGGCCGCGGACTCCACCCTCACAGGCACTCCCAATCTGCGCCGACGGGTTGCGCCCTGCTTTCTTTCCTGGTTTCTCTGCACACGAATGCAGACCTGCTGAGTCCACCGGTCTCTCGGCCCTGCTGGGTCCGGATGAGCCGGGCGCAGACCATGCTTCAGTCAGTCCCCGTCTGGGTGTGCTGTAGCCCCGCGGGGACTGCGCCTCCAACCGCGGACCTGCCGTCTGCTCACCTGCTTGCTGCGGGGTCGCTGAGCGTTCTCCCTTTGCTCTGCACCTTCTGGCTCACCAAACTTGATGAATGTATCTTCTTTAATTCCTTGGTTGTCGGACTTCCTCTCAGTATGATTTTCTGTTAGATCTGGCTGTGTTTGGATGTGTAGATTTCTGATATTTTCCCTTGTTTGGTTGTGCGAGGCGGTACGGTGCATTCACCTATGCTGCCATCTTAGGAAGTCAGGGGAAAATTATTAACAGCATCTGAATAGCTCACAGAATGTCCAGAAGGAGGAACAACCAGGACTGGAGGCTACGTCCACAGGAAAATATGTCCCAAACTGTGCTGCCCCATCTACCTTGTGACAGTCTCCTTGCTGCTGCTGCTGCTGGGAAGGGACAGGGCCCTTTGCCTCGCTCCCGGACCCTGGCCCCTGTTGTTAGAACCATTGCTGTCACACTCTGCACACTGGCTATAGTAGTGGCCGGTGCCAGACTAGATCACAGCCAGGGTGGCCTCTCCGCATCATTGCGTCATTGCAAGAGTCAAAATCTTGTGTGGGTAAATCCAATTGGCAGAGCCTGGGCAGGTATCGGGCCAAGTGGACAGGTAGGTAACATTGCTGAGTGTTACCTTTGTTCCCTGCTGGCTCAGCCCCTGATCTGTTCTGGTGTTTAGACTCCACGCAGCCTCATGACTCAGGAGAGGGGGTTACAACCACCTCAAGAGATGAAGCCAGGCTTCTCTGGAATTCTCTTCCTCTGCCAGTGATCGATTCCCAGGAAGGGACGTGTGATCCAATTTTAATCAATGAGGTGTGAGGCTAAGTCTCTCCACAGGGGGCACTTCTGAGAAATTTTCTTAATTGTTTTTAAAAAGAGACACATGTCAAAAGCCCGGAGCTTTTGCGGTCTTCTCATGACCAGTAGTCAAGGTAACTGACATTCCAAGGCTTTCAAAGCAGAAAGGACGTGGGTCCCTGGAAATAGCATGGAACCACTCCTACAACAACCATTCCTTTCAAGGAGCCATATTGCATTTGGTTTAAGCCAATGAATTGGGTTCAAGTAATTTTCAGCTACAGGCATTATATCTGATGCCAGAGGATGCATCATCGCCATTTTGCAGACAGAAGGCTGTGGCTGAACTGGGTTAAATAACTTGCTAAAATTACATAGAATGTTGTTTTCATACAAAGGACGTTCACTCCTCTGGCCTTGTTTATGAAGTCTTCTACGAGAGTCCCTGGCCGTCACCTCCTTTGTGAAAACCCTAGGGCGGCTGGCACCGGCACTGCAGTGCCTGGCATTCGGTTACACTCTGGGTCACATCACCCTCTGATTGTCTTTCTAGTGTTTACCTCTGTGCCCAACTGGAAAACAAACCCTCTGAAGGCAGGCCCATCGCTTCTCTGGTCCAGCAAGGCTTTGGGGTACTCAACAAATGCTTACTATAGACAAAACTTAATTGAGACATGACCAAGTTTGGATAGTTCAACATTAATAATCAACTTTTCTGGGGATAATATAAGTAATTTAAAAATCTCTTCAGAGTCTTTTTTTCCTTTTTAGGGAGGCTGCCATAAATTCATGACCTATGTGAATAATAGCAATAAAAATAATAAGGAGAACAGCAATAGTAGAAACTGCTATTTATTTAGTGCCTATGGGCCAAAACTTACATGTGTGTATAGACACATATATGTATAGATACACCAACATATACTCATGCAAACAGATACATATCCAATTACTTATATATAATTTTTAATCCTCACAACAGTCTTGTGAGGTATATATTAACATCTCCTCTTTATAAGTAAGAAAACACGCCTTGAGAGAGCAACCTAGTCATGAAAACCAAATCGAATGGCCAAGTTTACATTGGAGAACCTATAGCTTTGGCTCCATGGCCACAGCTTTTCTAGTCCATCAAGCTGTTCCCACGCAGGCTGCCTCGGAGGGAGAGCAGCGACGGTGACGAGGCACGACTCCCCAGACCAGCCCTGGGCGAGGCTCTTAGGGACCCACCGATGAGGAGACCCTCACGTGAGGGAAGGCAGTCTGTCCATGTGTCTACCTGGTGTTTCATAACATTTCACTGAAGTACGTTAAATGATTAAAAAAAAAAAAGATTTCAATCCTTTATAACCACAAAATAAAGCAAAATTTCCTTCACCCGGAGCCTTTCCTCGATACCCAAACTCTCAGTTCCAACTTGAGGTACACGAAGCAGAAGAAGCAAGGCCATGAACGCCCTCTGCACCAAACAGAGCTTCTCAGTCCTGTGTGTTTTTGTCAGTGACCCTGTGTGTGTGTGTGCATATATTAGGGGAGGGCTGGCCTAGCCGGCTCTCCTATGGGACAACTAGTCTCGTTGCACGCAGCCTTGAGTGGTTCAAGGGCCTACGCCAGTATTTGTGGCCAAAAAATCACTTTCGGCCTCAAAATATCAAAAGAAAACTGTAGCGATTGTTTCATTAGCATTGATGCCATATAACCGGTGTCAATTCCATTCATTGCCATTATTAGCGTTTACAAAAGTTCTGTCGTTGCAAGCCGTAGGTCTGATTTTCTCACCACACAGGAATTCCTAAACGTACACGATTCGTCGGCTATCTACAGATTGTAAAACGCATAGGTTGCCCGCAGCCCCACAATTTCATAATCATAGCCCTCTCCACAAACGGGTCCAACAGAAAAAGTTGTATTGTATGGCAGATGTAAGAGCGTCCTGACACCCGGTCTGACGCGGTGGGGCCCTTTGGAAGTGAGCCCGCTTCAGCATGCCCTGTGTGCGCAGGGCAGGGCCCCGCGTGCAGAGAAGCCCCGAGGTTGCTTTAATGCTCTGCTGTTGCCCTTTTGGAGTCTCAGCCATTTTCAAACAATGAGCCCCAGATCTTTATTTTCTACTGAGCTCTACGAATTATGTAGCCAGTCCTGTTTCGAACTTAGTAAGATCTTAAAACAGCCACGGCCGGGTTGCTTAGTTGATTGGGACCATGTCACATACACCAAAAGTATGGGTTTGATTCCCAACCAGGGCACATGCCTAGGTTGTGGGTTTGATCCCCAGTCGGGGTGCATACAGGAGGCAACCAGCTAATGTTTTTCTCTCTCTAAAAAAAATCAATTAAAAAACATATCCTCAGGTGAGGAGAAAAGAAATTTAAAAATTGAAAAAAGATCTTAAAACAGACCTCATTGCTATGTATAACTCTAAAACAAGAAAGCTGTTGCTTCCCTTTGCTTTGGCTTGTTTTCAGTTCCTATGTTTAATTTATTTGAAAAGTGCTCATGATTTTTGTATTTCATACAGAGTGGCCTAGTTTGAAAAGCTGAGGTGGCATCATGTCACATGAAAAGACAAAACTCTGACAAGTTGACGGAAGCAAAGCCATTTTAAAACCAAGCCTCAGAATTCGTTCCAGAACTGACTTATATGTGTTGTTCTTTGACCTTTTCGAAGATTTGAACTGGCCAATGAGCCTTTGGACTGAGCCAAACCAATATTGTCTTATAAATAACTGTTTGCAAAGTTAGTAAAAAAGCAGACATTCTGACCATAAGGAATGCGAAGACTCTCTTTGGAGTGTAGACTCAGAAACCGGCCTTGTACGGCTGAAAAGAATGGCAGCTCATTAGCACCAGTAGAAATTTCTTTCTTCTGTTCATGTAACGATTTCCCCTCCTTTGCCCATAAAGACCCCAGCCTTCACCCTGTAATCAGGACGCTATTGGGCTTTCCGCCCAGCTCTAAGGCCCAAATAGCCATTCTTTTTGATTCCAAAGAAGTCCTTGTTGCTTCTCCTGCTGCCTTTCCAGTTTTAGGTTAACAACTCCCAATAACCACAGACTGACCAATGTCAGAAGGCATCCCACACAGCGCCAAGTTTTTACGGAGAACAAAGAGTACTTCCAAATTAAATTCAGAGTAAGCATTTTGAAATGTATTGGATGCCAAATTGCTTTTAGGATAGGAACCAGAGTGCACAAATGTCACCTCCACAAATGACATTTTAAGTGGCTGCAGGACACGTTCATCCAGGTCTGATAAAGTTTTAAAATGGTCGTGTCCATAATCCATCACCGTCGAGTCCAGAAAAAAGGGCTGCAGTTTTCAAGTGGAAGAACCAGGGGAGGAAGAACCTGGAGGCCGCATCCTGCTGATATCCTAGGAGACTCAATGGCAGGATAAGGTCCTGAGTGTTTTGGGGTGGGCACAATCCAGCACTTGACCCTCCCCTTTCCTCCCACATCCCGAGGAGCCAGGGCCAGGTGAGGACACTGCCCGTTGTGGACATAACAGGAAGCTCAGTCCAGGGGTTGGCGAGCGGGCGCGGGCACCTAGACGCCTGCCGTGCTCTCTGGGCCTGGAGAAGGGCAGGGGAGCCATCGGGGCCTGTGCCGTCCAACCTCCTCCTCAGCTTTACTGTCGCAGAAAAACTTACTTCCATTTGTGGACCACACTTTTCCGCTAAAAATAATTTCTGCTTGTCATGGAAAATTTAGAAAATATAGGAAAAAATAGAAGAAATCGCTCATCACTGCGCTTCTTTAAGAAAAGCCATTATATTGTTACGACTTGGAAATATTTCCTTCCGGTCTCTTTTTTACAATGCTCTTCGTGTTTACATGGATTGTACAGACACAGTTTTGTCTCCTTTTACCTCTTAAGTGTCGCAGCACAATCAGGATTTTGAACAGTGGAGAATAAGGTGGTTGGGATAAGTCCAAATGCATCAATTATCATAATAAGCTAAAATTGATTAATTTTACCAAATAAGAGAAAGAAATTGTTGTGTTGAGGGAACAGCAAGAATGAGCCCTGTATTGTTTAAAAGACAAAACTAAGCCACAAGGAGCCATGAAGTTGAAAGAAAAAAACGGTAATTACACGCCAGGTAACACGGCCAAACGGAAGGCCGTGGCCTTAGTCATAGCTACAAAATATATTTTATGCCCTAAATTAGATCTGAATAAAAATGAAATATCACATGTCAAATCTTGTGGGATGCAGATAAACTGTACTTACCAGGAGTTAGTTATCTGGTATCTGGTTGTCTGTGTCTATTTTGCAACAAAATAATTATTCTAATTTTTTTGTATTCTTGGCATGTGTCTCCACCCCACCCCATCTAATCTGCTCCAGCCCTCTCCCCACAGACAGTTTTGAGGAAGGCATGATCAAAATAATCTTACTCGCGTAATTACTACAAAATGGTTACAAAAAAGCATGCTTCCAATTGTTTCTAAATTAAAAAGATTATTTATCAACTTTAGACCTTCTGAGTTCGCCAAAGGAAATTATTGAAGGAAAGGTGCGTTTCCCTCCCACCCTAGACCCCCGGTCACGCTTTCCAGAGGCAGCTGTGCTGTTATGTTCTGTGCGCGCAGTTTCTTGGTGGCGGGGGGGGGGGGGTTCATTTGCGTTTTTAATCACCCTGATCCTATAGCACAGAACTAAGTTATCACTTGCTACCATTTTGGAACACTGTCTTCCATGTTTTCCTGTTCTGTGCCTTCCCCTACGCAACCGGCACGAAGGTTTCATGTCATCATACGAGTGTTTTCTGCTGTTGGAGGCTGTGTTTCCTGAAACTAAACCCTGGGGTGGGAACTGGAATGCGTGTTGGTCACTTGGGAGGTGATCCCAGGAAATGTGAGTGCTGCCGTGTGGAAGTGAGACAGGAAGGGGAATGGAGCTAGCCAAGGACAAGTTTCCAGTATGAACTTGGAGCATAATCCAGGGGAAATTCAGGTGGCAGTGTAGAAGACAAACCTCCCGGTTAGCTCACCTGTGGAATGAGTGAGTTGGGGGTGTCTCCCCATCAGTTCCCGCGGGGGTGGGGTGGGCAGAGGGGAATGTGAGTGGCCTAGCCCCCTGGCCCGATTTGTGGAGCTTGGGTGGAGCTGGCTCTGGCGGTGGGGAACTCCTCAGGCAGCGTTGCAGGAAGTCAGGCTCCTGAGCAACAGTGAGGCCCCAGGACTGTGGGCAGGCAGCGATGACGCCCACTGTGCCCTGGCATTAAAGGTGGATGCCTTCTCAAGGGTAGACTCCTGCAGCGACTTCCGTGTCTGCTCTTCTTCGATGTCTGCACAACTTCACGTCCATTCTCTCCTCAACGCATCTTTGTAAGGTTCTATCTCCCTCTCTTTAAAATGCTGCTTTAAGTCACCCAAAATCTCACTGTTTTAAATCCTTGGTCTTCAACTCGCTGGTCTCTCAGAAACATGGGCTGCAGTGTTTTGTCTTAGAAACATTCTCTTTACTTCTGTGACTCCATAGTTTTTCCCCCACACACCTCTCTCTCTCTCTCCTCTTCTCTCGTTTGTTTCCATATAGCATTTCTTTAGTGAAAATTCTTAAGGAAATAGAGGAAAATGTCAATATTTTATATAGTCTTTCTGGGATGCAAGTACATTTTAGAAATAAAATTTGGGGTTATTTTTCACATTCTTGAAATATTTTGTATTAAAAAAAAGAGGGAAAATTTACTTATCATTCAAGACTACTTAATATAAAGCCAGTAGTGAACCAAAGCACATTATGGTAACATTCTCTTCTCCAGCTGTCATCCTTTGGACAATTTTAGTCTCACAGAAGACAACTGAGACCAAGAGGCATTTAAGTTGACAAAATTACAAATACAAACTCAGTTATTATTCCTAGCACAGATTCTCAGATCTTTACATCAAGCCTATTAAATCTTACTTTATAAGCCTCTTTAAAAGTAGTAAAAAGTAAGATAAGAAAAAAGAAGATAAGAAATAAAAATATATGAATGGCAGACATAAAATTTAAAAAGTGGAAGAGTTGCTATTAAATATATATATATAAGGAGACCCATAAAACCCTACACCTATTTTTTCATAAGGTTCTAAGAATATTGAACCAAATGGCATGATAATATATGCTGGCATTGATACCAAGTAGTAACATTTCATTAAGGTCTGCAAATGCTTAAAAATGGAGGGACATCAGCAATACATGTTAGAAAAATGCCCATCAAAAAGTTAACATTTTAAAAAAATATTGAAACATAATGTACTTTATTTCTGTTGTCCACATTATACTAAAAGCCTTAACCCAAAGGCATGGCTCTAAGGATAGGAATTGAAGACACAGAATAAGTTGGTAAAATCTATGAGGGTAGTGTTTTATAGATTATTTTTTAAAAATTGACAGAAGAAAGGCTAAGTCTGGCCTTCTATTTTCTTGATTAAATAGAAAAAAGCTTTATCCTTATCAGAGGCTGTGTTAGCTTGTAAAATTCTCTAAGGGATCAATGGGGTACTTTATTCATATGGAATCTCAATCTATAACTTCTAAAAATCTCTTCATTTCCCCTATTACAATACTTCACCTTTTGGCTATATAATCTTCTGTAATATCTTACTAGTGCTTCATAGATTTTTTTTTCTTTTTTTCTTTTTTCGGAGGGGAAGGAACGGAGGTTTCCCATCAACCCTCTGCCCTGAACACATTCACAGCCTCCCCGTGGTCACCATCCTGCACCAGAGTGGCACATGTTTTACACTTGAACACCTACACGGACACGTAAGAGTCACGCAAAGCCCACAGTTTACATCGGGGTCCATGCTTGGAGTTGTGCATTCTGTGGGTCTGGACAACTGTATACTGATGTTTCCATCACCGTGATGTCACACAGTGTAGTCTCATTGTCCTAAAACTCCTCTGTACTCCACCTATTCGTCCCTCATCCCACCTCTGCCCTCTGGCAACCACCGACCTTTCTACCATCTCTATAGTTTTGCCTTTTGGGGAATGTCCTATAGTTAGAATTGTACATGTAGCCTTTTCAGGTTGGCCTTTTGCCCTTCATAATATGCTTTTAAGTTTCTCCCATGTCATTTCATGGCTTGGTAGCTCATGACTTTTAGTGCTGAATAGTATCCCGTTGCCTGAGTGTGCCACGGTTTATTTATCCATACTCCTACTGGGGACTCCTTAGTTGCTTTTAAGTTTGGGCAATTATGAATAAAGCTGCTATATGTATTTCATAGATTAAAAAAATATTTTCCTTCAGAATTAAACATAGAATCAACTAATTCACTTCCAATATGCATGCCAACCAGACCAAAGGGGTATCTCTTTTGGTCTACTTCATGTTCTCGTCATCTTTGCCTTAATTGCATTCTTGCTAGTATTGGCATATTAATTTTCTCCACCTTTCCTTTGTTCATTTTAACCATGCAGGAATATGTAAGAAAACACTCAAATGGATCCACAAACAGGAGTCAATATAGTCCAGAAATGGTTGTTTTTTAAAAGCTGGACAAGTGGACTGCCAGGCAGCACGGATGGCCATGTTTGCTTTCCAGTTGCCAGATGTAAGTTTACATTTGCGATAATGAAGAGGCCCATGGCAGCAGAGTGAAGGGTGAGGTCCCGTGGACCACACAGACCCAGGGCGGGCAAAAGTGGGTTTACAGCTGTTCGTGTGGAAAATAGTGCAATAATTCATCAATAATAACACAAGAATAAACTCTGTTTCATACTAGCTCGCAATGATAAACCTACTTTTGCTCCACCCTGTCTGCACTAGATGTAGCCTGCCTGGCTGCTTTGATTAATGAGTGAAGACTTGAGCCCTGACCGGTGTGGCTCAGTTGGTTCGGAGTTGTGCCACAAAACGGAAGGATGTTGGTTCAGTTCCTGGTCAGGGCATGTGCCTAGGCTGCAGGTTTGGTCCCTGGTTGGGGCAGAATATGTACAACAGGCAACCTGTCGATGTTTCTCTCCCTCCTTTCCCCTCTCCCTTTCTATTAAACACACACACACACACACACACACACACACACACACAGGGTCTGGAACAAAAAATTTCCCTTTTTTATTAAAAAGTCTTTTATTATGAAATTGTAAGCATGTAATTCTGCATAACATCACACTCAAGCACACCATATGACATTTGAGGTGGAATGTTTAAATTAAAAGTATAAATTATTACACTCATATTATTACCCTACCAACCATGCTTAAGCAGATGTTAACTTCTGCTTGACCCTGTAAACATAAACATAAATATATATATTATATATAAATGATAAAAGGAAAAAAAAAGACGTAAGTAGCCTGGCTGCTGAAAAATAAGAAAGTCCACACACCCCCCAGTTGGTGAAAGGTCTAAGGTTAGAGAAAGCGGCGTCTCTCACTGGATACGAGCAGGCTGCACTGCGAACTTTGCATAGACACATGGCATGGGATTGAATGTGCCCTTACTGACTGGCTCATTTGAAAAGGTGACACATCATGCTTTCCTCGGGCCAAAGGTCAGCTGCAATTTCCCACTTGCTTTTGACACAAAACTCCCACCTCATCGTGGTCCCTCCGTCTGGGAGACTGTGATCAGTAATAAGATAACATCACTAGGTAGAGTCCAGCGAACCCCATGCAGGCAGTCAAAATGGATATGCTTAGTTACGAGAGCTCAAGCAGAGTCAAATGCCAGGTGTACAGAAGGAACCTGCAGTTGAGTCAATAAAAGGCATTAGCCATGAGGCAGGGCAAAAGTCCAGTAGCTGGCTGATGCTGAGTCCTCAGCTGAGGGGCCAGGCGACGGGAGGTTGTCATGAAAGACCAGAAAAGAAATCGAAGGGGCAGGCAGAGCCAAATAACTCTCTCTGCTAGAATTCCTCATACTTTCTCTGCTGCTTTCATCACTGCTCTCCCAAGAGCGGACTTTCTTCAAAGGCGGCCATATGCTTTATTGGTTCTTCTGGCACAACTGTCCCTTCACTTCCTTCTTTGATGCTCTTCCTCACTTTGCGCAGATCTGAGTTTCTGATCTACATTATTTTCCTTCTCGCTAACAAATGTCTTTTACATTTTTTTGCACAGCAGGTCTGCTGGCAACAAATGCTCTCAATTTTTGTTGGTCCAAGAAAGTCTTTATTTCCCCCTCACTGTTGAAAGATCATTTCACTGAGTACAGAATTCTAGGCCTGGGATTTCTTTCAACACTTTAAATCTTTTACTTCATTCTCTCCTTGCTTGCATGGTTTCTGAGGAAAACAGGATGTTATTCTTATCTTTGTTTTCTCTATAAGCAAGGTGTTTTTCTGTAGTTTGATAAACGACATGACTAGGCACAGGTTTTGTTTCGTTTTATTTTTGCATTTATTCTGCTTGGTGTTCTCTGACCTTCCTGAGCTTCCCAGGTCTAGGATTTGGTGTTTGACATTAATTTGGAGAAATTCTGTCATTATTGTTTCAAATATTTCTTATCCCTTTCTGTCTTTCTTCTCTTCCTGGTATTCCCATTAGGCATCTGTTACACCTTTTGTAGCTGTCTCCCAGCCCTGGGATATTCTCTCCCTTTTTTTTTTTCAGTCTTTGTTGTCTATCTTTTGTTTTTTGAGGAGTCCATTGCTGAATCCTCAAGCTCAGAGATTCCTTCCTGTGTCCAAGCTACTAATGAGCCCATCAGTGGCGCTTTCATTTATGTCCCAGTGCTTTTTATGGCTAGCCTTTCCTTCTGGTTCTTTCTTAGGATTTCCATTTCTCTGCTTATGTTGCCCATCCGTGCTTGCATGTTCTTGGCTCTATCCAAAAGAGCCGTTAGCTGATGAGTCATAGTTGTTTTAACTTCCTGGTCTGATAACGTGAATATCCGTGCCTGCCATGGTTTGCACTGTCTCTTCAAATTGTGTGTTTTTCTTTTTTTTTTTTTTTGCCTTTTGGTATGCCTTGCAATTGTTTTTCCTTGATATCCACACATGATGTACTGTATAAAAGGAGCTGCTGCAAAGAGACATTCAATAATGTGTTGGTGAGGTCTGGGGGGAGGTCTGTTCGTGTGCCTGTGCCTTTGAACGGTGAACGTCCCAAGTATTTCTCAATCTTCCTCCTCCCAGTACCTGGTGGGGGACAGAATGGCCAGAGCCAGCTGGGGTTGGGAATTTTCTTTCCCCCAGGTGAGTCAGGCTCAGGTACGCTCCCACTCCGCTGGTTTCCCCTGAGGGCAGGCCTGGTCAAAGAGCTACATGGTTAGGTCTCCACTTAACGTCTTAGATAGGTTCTGCAACTTGAAGCCGCATGTGTCGTATGACGAAGCCGATTTCATTATGGGCTAACTGATACAAACAAGATTTCCATCCCTACAGCATTGCATCAACGTTATAACGGAATGACATTACGCGAGGACCTGCAGCGTTTCGAAATGGTTTCTTTTCCCCTCTCCCTGTAGGCAGCCCAAGGAACTTTTTCTGTGGCATTTACTATAGAAACCTAATGGTACTCCTGGAGGTAAATCTCAAACCATTGGGGGTCCCCCCCGCCCCATGACTGGGTCCCTGTGGAGTTTTTAATTCTGAGATTTGTCTGCACTGAGCTTCCAGGAGATCATCAATTGCAGTTCAAGTTTTGCTCCCCAGCACAGATTCCCTGGGTGGCCTGTGGAACAGGAAGCCGAGGCTCCTACACTCACCTGTCTTTCTCCTGACCTTGGGGCTGCTGGTTGGCCCTGTGTCCTCCCCTCACTCACCAATCCAAGAAAATCCAAGAAGAGCACTCTCTTCCTCTTTTTGAAATCAACTCCCCCGCCCCGGGGTTGTCTTATCCAATGCCGTGGATTGTGATGGTGGTGGTAGTTTAATTGTTCCCAGATTTGCACAAAGCTGGCTCCTTGGTTTTCCTATTCTGGCTCAGGACTCTCTTCTGAACAGCCTTCCCGACTGCCCAACTTAAATCAGGGCTTGCCGCCCGCTCCGAGCATTCTCTCACTTCCTGAGCATTTTCTTCAGGGCCCTCATTAAACCTGAACTTATCTCCTTCATTTGTTTACTTAGATAGAGTCTATCCCCTATGATCCCAATGTAAATGCTGTGAGAAGATAAACCTTGTATACTAGCGCTTGGAAGCGTGTGATGTTCAAAAAGTACTTGTTTAAGATGATTCTCGACTTATTTAATCATTCTGCTATTGTTGAACTTTCAGTGGTATCTGAATTCTGTTACAATAAGCAGTACTTTAGTAAACATATTTGCATCTAAATTATTGTTTGTGCTGGTTTTTTTCCTTTCATATTATTGTAAGTGGAATTCCTGTAAGCAAAATTATTGATGCAAAGAAGAAAACATTTTTAAGGATCTTAATAAGTATTGTCAAGTTGTTACATTTTACCGATAGTATATTACAATACCTAATATAACTTGCCTTCATTAGCATAGGGTATGCTGCTTTTTAAAAATCTCTGCTAACTTGATAGGCGGGGATGAATATATTTGTATATTTATATTTATTTTATTATTTGTATTTTCTGCTATAAATTCCCTGTTACCCATTCTTTTTCTGGATTATCAGTCTACGGAAAGAAAGAATTTCGTCTTTTTAGGTATAGCCTTTTCTGAGGACATCTTTATCAAATTTTAACAGTTTCTGGACAACTCACACCAATAATGGACTAGTTTTCTAAAAGTCTGAAAACAAACAAACAAAACCCCCTCAAGCTTCCAGTATATTATTGTACCTTAAAAAATGACCAAATAAAATATATCAATCCTCATGAGCTTTGTGAGCAGTTTTCCTTAATTTTTCACACTAGTGACCCTCTATGATGGAGTTGGAATACAGATAGGAATGAGGTCCAAACGAGTAGTAACACAAGCAATTCTTTATTAATCACAAAGTTCTGAAAACTGAGGGCGACTGTACGAACCAGAGCACACCTGAAACCGGAAGAGTCAGTGTTCACGCTGCCTGTCACTACCAGAGCCACTAACCAGAGACAAGGGTTGAATCTTTCTAGGTGCTTGACTCATATAGCCTCCAATCTGAGAAGATGGTGGGTTATGTACCCTCAAAAACTGTCTTAACATCTCCTTTCAAGCCAACCATTTTATAAGGGGAAGAAAGGGTAGGTAAGGGGTTTGGAAAAAAGTGGTTTGGATAAGAGCTGCAGTCCAGCAGTGATTTTTCCAGTACTTTCTTATTTGTCGATCGACAATTCTTCATCCTCATCAGGGGCGTTCCCTCCTTGGAGCACACTGGCTCAGAAACCATCCCCATCTCCTGCACACCCCCTGGGACACAAGGGTGGAATTGCTTGTTGACCTCCTGGAGTCAGGTGGTCATGCATTCCAGTTCCTGGAATAACAGCCTTCCACATGCATTAATCACTTAAGCCTCTCAACTCGGGCTAAAATCTTTAACTCTCGAGTTCCCCTAGCCCACAGACAATTCTTTGTATACTAATACAAACCTTATTCATTTACTTTCTTGAGTGGGAGAGAAATTAGTGGTGCGAGAGCCTATCTATTGGTTACAGTAGGGTTGTCCACAGAAATATAAAGTGAGCCATTAACCTGTAATTTTAAATTTTGTAGTAGGCACGTCAAAAAGTAAAAAGGAATCCTGGTTGGTGTGGCTCAGTGGATTGAGTGCCAGCCTGTGAAATGAAAGGTCACTGGTTCAATTCCCAGTCAGGGCACATGCCTGGGTTTTGGGCTAGGTCTCCAGTTGAGGCTGTGCGAAAGGCAGCTGATTGATGTTTCTCTCCCTCTCTTTCTTCTTCCCTTGACCTCTCTCTAAAAGTAAATAAATAAAATCTTTTGAAAAGAAAAAGTAAAAAGAAGCAATTGAAATCGATATTAACATTAGCAAGATATTTTTAGACAAATGTGTCCCAAATACTATCATTTCAACATATAATCAATGTAAAAAAATCATTGATGAGACACTAAATTTTTTTTGTATTATCTTTGAAATACATTGTGAACTTTACACTCATGGAATATCTCAATTTCGACCACATGCCTTTCAAGTCATCAAAATCCTCCTGCAGATAGTGCTACCGTATTAGACAACCCAGGGCTTACAGAATAAGTTTGGACTTTTATGGATGCAAGGCAATGAATATTGCTACTTATGTGGCTACTATTTTTCTGTAATTGGAAGAATCTTTCTAGTAGGTATCTTGGTTGGGTTTCCCACTGCAGCAGACCCTGAGGCAAGGATTTGGGTGGAAGTAGTTTATTTTGGAGGTGATCCCAAGAAAACACTAGTAGTGAGTGGAGAAGTAAGACAGAGAAAGGCAGGCAGGCAATAAAGGGTGTATGAGCGAACAAGAGCTGGGCTCCATCCTGCTGGGTAGCACCGGGAGAGAGAATTATTTCTGCTGACGGGCAAGGGGACTGGGCATTTATCTCCCAACTCCCCAGCCACCTTCCCCAGGGTTTTGGTTTGCCTTGCACGTGGGCCAGGTGTGCTTCCATAGCCAGAAAAACGCCCTTGAGCAGAGAGCTACAGATAAGGAGTAAGCTGCCTTAGCCCTGGAGAGGTGCCCAGAGGACATGACCTGCTATTGCACTGCACGCGATCCAAGCAGAGACACTGCCAGCCTCAGGACTCCCAGAGTCTGATGCCACCAAGACTCTTCTCCAACTACTCATCTTGCTGCCTTCTGCATCCCTAGCTGCTCCGGGCACACACAGGTGTCTGGTAAATAGTTAGCGAATGTACTCCAGATTTCCACGGAGCACATTTCAATTGCGAATGCCATTTGTCCTACTTGTCTTGGAAGAAAAAGGCTGCGTTCCAGCACTGTCTTAGCCGAACCATTTAGAACTAACAACTGGGATATAAACTCTTATACCAACTGCAGATGCAACACCTGATGCTTTGATTATTCGAGAGGGATGTGGTATATACTTTGCAAAGGCAGAAATTCTTTTTTTAAAAAAGATTTTATTTATTTTACTTTTAGAGAGAAAGGAAGGGAGGGAGAAAGAGAAGGAGAGAAACATCAATGTGTGGTTGCCTCTCACATGCCCCCAACTGGGGACCTGGCCCACAACCCAGGCATGTGCCCTGACTGGGAATCAAACCAGTGACTTTTTAATTCACAGGCTGGTGCTCAATCCACTGAGCCACACCAGCCAGGGCTAAGGCACAGATTTGTATTGTGTGCCCCTGAGGTTTGTTTGGGAACGGATTGTCAAGTACAACAAGACTGGCTCACCAGACCTTCTCTAGTTATTCTCACGGGAGCCAATGACTGGCTTCGTTCACTCAGCGTATTTTCAGTGTTCATCTCTGTTCCAGCATGCATCGGTATTATTTCCTTTTATAAAATATCAAATAACATTCCATTGTATTTAATACCACATCTTATTATCAATCATCTGTTGGTGGACACTTAGCTCCCATCCCTTCCCGCACTCGTTGGCTTTTATGGATGGTGCTCCTGTGACATGTGTGAGTTCCTGTGTGGTTATGTTTTCCTTTATCTTGCGTAGATGCCTAGGAACGGAATTGCTGGGCTATATGGTAACTTTGCTGCTGTCTCATTTCATATTTCCACCAGGAATCTATGAGGGTTCCACTTTTTCCACATCCTCGCTGACATTTGTTATTGACTTTTCAGTTCTAGTGTTGAATTATTTAAGATCAGTAAACAAGTGCTGATAGGGCTTCCCAAGTTCTGTGCCTTGCCTAGTGGTCATGCACCCAGAAGACATTCACTAAATGTTTACTGAATACATGGAAAAAAACCCCACCCTTTCGTGTGTTGCTGCCTTGGGTTTTAAAAGTGTGCTCACAAGCTGCGAGGTTCACCATAACCCTGCAGGAAGCAGGAAGAGTGAGGGACTCAGTTCCCCATTCCGAACCCAAGAAACATAAGGGTCACAGAGATTAGGTAATAGGTGAAAAGTCCAGATCCCTTGTTCCTTAGATCTACCCCATGCAGTCTTCTCTCTATAATTCAACATTGGTTCTCTGTAAATCTTTGAAAAGCCCTATTAGTTAATGGACAAAAAAGAATGTTCTTACGCTTCAAAGATCTTAGATTTAAAAAACAAGACTCAGCAGAAGCTGAAGAGGTTGAATGTTTTTGGCAGTGGGGAGGGCGCTGATTATGACTCTGAGGATTGTGGGAACTAGAGAGAGTGGTCTGGGGCAGTCTAAGAGAAATCACTAGACTCCTTTTCCTTTTTTAAGTTTTTTAATTATATTTTCTATTGCCATTTAACACCCTTATACCCCTCCCCCCTGCAATCACCACAGTGCTATGTCCATGAGTCCTTTTTTTCCATTTTGCTCGATCCCTCATAGACTTGTAACCTTAGTAAGCAAATTCTTCGTCTTTGAAGTAGAAATGGTAGCTGAGCATTTACAGGGTTGGAAAATTTAGCAAAGTTCAAAGACAACCGTGTATCAGGTGAGGGCTGATTATTTAGGTTTATAGGTTGCATTATCTGAGAAAGAGCTACCAGGTAAAGACGGGTGATTGAATAACAGAGTTTTCTTACAATGTTCAGTTCTAACTGACTTCCTTTTTGTAACAGAAATTCTCAAACATACATGAAATACCAAGAAAATAGTATAAGCCCCCATCACTCACCAATTAAAAATTAACAACACTTTGCCATTCTTATATGTTTGACTTATTAAAAAATGTTTGACTACAGTCAGGCTTTCTTTAAAAGCATTTTCCCTCCCTGCAGCTTTATTGAGGTATAAGTGACAATTAAAAATTGCATATATTTAGCCCTGGCTGGTGTAGCTCAGTGGATTGAGCACGGGCTGCAAACCAAAGGGTCGCCGGTTCAATTCCCAGTCAGGGCACATGCCTGGGTTGTGGGCCAGGTCCCCAGTGGGGGCCGTGTGGAAGGCAACCACACATTGATGTTTCCTTCCCTCTCTTTCTCTCTCCCCTCCCCATTCTCTAAAAATAAATAAATAAAATATTTTTAAAAATTGCATATATTTAAAGTGTACAACCTCATGACTCACTATATGGTATGAAACAGTCACAACCAAGCCAGTCAATATTTCCATGACTTAACATCATAACCATTTTCCTTTTTTTTAATGTTGAGTGCACTCCAGATTTGCTCTCTTAGCAAATTTCAAGTTCACAATGCTGTGAACTACAGTTACATGGCTATAAACCAATCCTGTAGGACGTACTCATCTTGCATAACAAAAACCTAATGCCATTATTAATACCATGTTAGCCAAGGGACATGGGTAATTATTAGAGAATAATAAAGCAATCTTGTTGTAAACACCATAAACTTGAATCCTTTGCTCTTTATTTTTTATGGTTCAGGGAAGAGAAAGTGCTGAGGGCACAAAAGAACTGAAGGCTGACAAGTGTGAACCTAGGGTTTTGTTCATTCAGGTCTACAATCATTCAACCAGCACATTCTAGTTACTCTTTATTTCATTTTATTTTTAAATTATATTTTATTGATTATGCTATTATGGTTTTCCTGATTTTTCCCCCTTTGCCCCCTCCACCCAGCACCCTCTACTCCCTCAGGCAACCCCCCTACCATTGTCCATGTCCATGGGTCATGCGTATAAATTCTTTGGCT